>VMDO01000800.1:0-205220 GCA_007922755.1 Pedetes capensis | reverse complement strand
AACTCTGCTTGCTGAAAGTGAAGAAGATTTAAAACATTTACTGATGAAGATCAAAGATCATAGCCTTCAATATGGGTTACGACTAAATATCAACAAAACAAAAATCCTTACAACTGGGTCAGCATGCAACTTCACAAGAAATGGAGAAAAGATTGAGGTTGTCCAAGATTTTGCTTTGCTTGGCTCTATAATCAACACCCATGGAAGCAGCAGTCAAGAAATCAAAAGACCCAATGCTCTAGGAAAAGCTGTGGCAAAAGATCTCTTTAGAGTATGGAAAAGCAAAGATGTCACATTGAAGACGAAGGTGCATGTGACTCATACCATGGTATTTTCAGTGGCATCATATGGTTGTGAAAGCTGGACATTGAACAAGAGAGACAGAAAAATAATTGATGCTTTTGAATTATGGGGCTGGAGATGTCTATTGAATATACCATGGACTGTCAAAAGAACCAATAAATCTATCTTAGAAGAAGTGCAACCAGAGTGCTCCTTGGAAGCAAGAATGGCCAAACTGCGTCTTACATATTTCGGACATGTAGTCAGGAGAGATCAATCCCTGGAGAAGGACATCATGTTTGTGAGAGTGGCAGGTCAACACAAAAGAGGAAAACCCTCCACCAGATGGATTGACACAGTGCCTACAACAATGGGCTTAACCATAAATAAGATTGTTTGCCTGGCGCAGAATCGGCAAGTGTTTCGATCTGCTGTACATAGGGTCGCTATGAGTCAGACTCGATTCGACGGCACGTAACAACAACAGTGGTAATTCATAATTGGTAGCAGATAATTCTTAGAACACTCTGAAAGATGGCAAAGCCTTATTAATGATAATGTTGATGATGTGTACATATTTAAAATGCATAATGGTATCCTCTAACACTCATCGATTACTTACTGTGTCTCCATTTATAGCTCATCTAATTGTCAAAATAACACTATGGGTAAATACTCCTGTTATTCTACATTTTACAGACAGAGAAACCAATGCCCATTGAGGGAACTTGCCTACGGTCACACTCTTGCTATTTGATCCAGAGATCAGTTCTTACTTATCAGGCAATATCATGGCCCTACAGAACTTTGAACAGTTGATAAACACTTACTGAAACAGACTTCTGCATATATTGATAAGAGCACTGGTCTAACTAACCAACATTCTAGCACAGGGGAGCTTATTTTAAAATAAAGAATGGTAGAAGCTGGACTACAGGAGAAAACTAGTTCTCAGGAGAATAAAGTCAATTATTTTAGCAAGTGCTGATAAGGGTTTTTCACAGGTTCCTTAGGCTGAAAAATTAGACATCCAGAGCTGAACTCCAGTGGACATTATCTATAGTTTCTTGTTGTTACATTTAGGCCAATTGTAAAGGAAAATATATGTAGTACACTTTTCATCATGTGAGCTTAAGCCATTTTACTGAATTCCAATAAACCTTCCTGCTTTGTTTTACACAGGTCAGCTGTTCTTCACTCAAGCTGCACATTTGAATTACCTGGGCAACTAAAACATAAAATAACATCAAATATTGATGCCTGGAATACATTGCAAAATTATTTAGGGATAGAGTTCAGTTATCTAAGACAGAAGGGTTGCAAAGCTACTCTCATCCTAAAATAAAATGGGAAATCAGTCTAATTTTAATCTGCCTTGGTTGCCAGTTAAATCTCAGCATTTTATCATCATATATTTATAAGCTTAAACAGGGTAAGTATATTTGCCTTTTCCTCTCTCAATGTGGTATTTGAGGTATTATTTCTATTTTCATTGTCTTACTATGAATGTAATTTGTTGTAAAATATCTCAAATCTTTTGGAAACAAATAGTCCACATTTTTAAAATAATTATAGAAAAACTTAAATGAGTCTCCCATCTCATTGATTTTATCTATTTTATGATAAAATGTCTTGGGTACATGTACTTAGCTATAGTACATTCTAAGAAAAGTAATTTGTAATTAAAATCAGCCATACTTGGGATTTTATTCAGACACACGTTGACTAATAGAGTCCTATTTATTAGTTTTTATTGGAATACATGCCACTAAACATACACACACACACACATGAAAATTCATCTTCATGAACTATCTGACACTTACCATGAGACATAGAAGGCCTATTTTGCCTGTCAGTTAGCAATCAGTCCTGTCCAACTGGTAAAACTTTTTTTGAATTATGTTGTGAAAATAATTACTATTATTGAATTTATTCCCATGTTTTTAACTGCTAGTTCTTCCTTTAAGACTAGAGACTCTCAAGATATTAATGTGTTCACTAGGCAGCAGTATGAAGCAATTCTAAAGCCATATCTTTATCACCTCCTCCTCCTTTTGACATTTCTTATGCCATATATTTTACCCTTTCTCTTTCTGCCATATATCTCAAATCATTCTACTGATATATTGCTGAGACACATTACCTTCTCTCTGTCCTGTGATTTTCATGCTTAAATTTTTAAATACATGTGGTAACAATAAGTAGAGCATTTAGGGGTTGTGTTGTAGATGGTGTACTGCTACCCTCATACAACATATTGAGTTGACCTAATTAAAATCCTTCATGGCATAAGAAAATCTTCATGAGCTAAGTGGTGTAAATTTCAAGAATTATTCCCCAATGGCCACTCACTATAATCAGAGAAGGACCAGGCAACCCACTCCCCAAACAATCCCCCCAAAATCTGCCATTGAAAATCCTTATGAATAGTAGAGAAGCACTGGCATATTGCAGGGCATGGCAGAGTGTCAGGTAGTCAGTATTTCATTCTGTTGTGCATAGGGTTGCTATGAGTCTGACCTGACTCAGTGGCAACTAACAACAACAACAAAAAAAAAACAATAACAACAGCTCATTGTAAAGTGAATTCAGTTATATTCAAAGTGGTTGGCATAGGAATGTCTAAAGGATTTGCATCGCTCCAGAGAATCATTGTCAAAATCCAATGTAAGAGACCTCTGGGACACTCATTTTATTTTTTTCTTTCTTTTTTTTTCTTTTTTTTTTTGTTGTTGTTGTTGTTTCTTTTTTGGAGGTGACCACTAGGAGGTTGAACTCAGCATTGTGCATATGTCTGCAAACACTCTACCACTGAACTGCACCCTCAGGTCCTTTTATATTTTTTAAAAATTTTACTTACATTTTTTAACTTCAGACAAGGTCTTGCTAAATTATACAAGCTGCTTCTTGGCTCACCTGAGATTCTCCTGCCTCTACCTCCAGAGTTGCTGGGATTACAGGTATGAGCCACCATACCTTCCTGGGGCAGTGATATTCAATTTGTTTTTAAATCACAACAGACCATAATAAATCAATTATGCATTCCTATCCTATGCCTTCACAAGAGAAGCTTCCTGAAACAATATTTTCCTTTACTTCATAAGTGCACAGAATTTTTTCATCTTTCCCCACTCTATTCCATTTCATTTCATTCCTTCCCATGCTCTTCTTTAATTTAAAAATGGTGGTTAAGATCCACTAAAATGATTTTATGATCCATTACAGGCATTCAATCTCCAGGATAGGGTAGGTGGGGCTTGTGTTAAAAATGGAGACTTCAGCCTCACCTCCACTCCAAGATAGGCATTCTCTAGTATGGTGGTAGGAATTAGGACTGTGCATTTTCTAAACAAACTGATACTAATCAGTAGAAATCTGTGACCTGCAGAGTTACAGACTACATTCAGGTACAATTGATAACTGATCTCATCTCCCTTAATGTTTTTCTTCTGTTTCTATATGCTCTTTCTCAAAAACTGGAAGTGGAGTCAGCCTCAGATATGCCTCAGTCTGATGCCTGGCACCATATTGAACAGATGAGGAAACTGAGGTCCTGAGAGCTTAAGAGTCAGGCATAAATTTAGTAAATTTAAAACCTCTTTCAGGTTTATTTGTTTGATTTCAGTGCTTGGAGATTGAATCCAGAGCCTCATGCACTGTAGGCAAGCTCTGTACCACTAAACCACAAACCCAGCCCACTACTTCAGATGATTTTATACACATCACAGCCAACAACAAACAAACAAACAAACAACAACACACACAGAGAGAGCCCTCAAAGGTGACCAATGGTTATTTAGTTCATGCAGAATTTTCCCCTCTGGGGTTACTTTTATGGTTAGATAATAGAAATATGTTAAGCCAATTTGAGTGAACTCTATTTCTTAACGTATATTTATCTTACCATAAGTTGGAAAACTCCTCAATCCTCTTATTAGGGTTCAACTCAAAATATACCTTTGGGGAAAAGTGGCAACATTTCCAATGTACTCTGGGGCTCTATCGGTAAGACAGACCATTGCACGGTGAGAGCCACCTTTTCCAAAGCTTGAAGATATTCTTTATTATTGCCAAAGATTCATACACATTGTACTAACTGGTTAAAATTCAAAATGATTTCTCAAATAAAATCAAAGTAATTTTACTACCATTCCTAGGATATCACTACAGAAAAGTAAATAAAATCCATTTTGTTTACAATATTGATTTTTGTTCTTTTTGCACAGAGAAAAAATGTCTGTTTTGATTAATTCAGCTTACCTGATTATCTTTACTCTCTACCATCCAGAACAATATTATTAATTCATGTATCTTCTCTTAAGGAATTTAAGAATCATAAAATTCTAGCACTGTTTTGAAAGTCAGGAACTGATAGAAATATATCCAGCTAATATCCAAATCAAATACCTAGGCCTGAATTTACTTAAAACATTGATATTAATCAGTCATTTCATAGTCAGAATTAAAGGAGATCATTATATAGATTAACAAAGATTTTATATTGGGAGTTCCTTAAGTTAAGCTTAAAAACCTTCCACAAATACTTTGGAATGGGTATAGAAAATATTTGAAGCTGTTGAACTACTCTTTTATGATTTGGTAGACTACCACATGTACAATATCATTGAAGGAATGAAATCACAAATGATAGAATGATTGTTAAATCTCACACCTTCAAGTCCCTTTAAATATTTGTGTTATCACTGGAAAATGAATTTGTGAGGCAATTTACTGGTGTGAAAAAAGGATTGGCAGGGGATAGGAAAGAAGTGGGAATTGGATGACTGACGTTTCATGCTGATGTCCATATATGTGCAAAGATATGTGCAAATTGAAAATAATTCATATATTTTTCTTTAAAAGTAATATATGAAGTTAATATAATGACAATAAGTTATTACTGTAGGTATAGTAAATATTTTGAAAATAGACATTTAAGGAAAATCTTCTTTATCAGATTTTCCACTTCCTCATTAAAATTTTCCACATAATTTGTCTGAATTAGTGTGGCTTTACTGTACCTAATTAGTTAAATTACTATTTACATTACCATATGTAAGAATAAAAAGGGAAAAAATCATTTTATATTCCAATGATGAAGTTTGTACTACATACTTAATGTATAGGATAATTCACAACATTTATAAACATAGAGCTTTGTTATTTTTATCTTTCATTGTATGATGGTTTAAAGCCCAAAGGGGGAAAAAGTTACAGAACAAATCAGTGACAGCTAGTTCAGCATTGGAATAGTGACCCAAATCAGCAAAAGCAATTAAGTTGCACTGGAATACATAAAAACTTCTATTTTGTTCAGTTTCCAATTTCACAGCAAGAATTCAGTGCCTGTTCAAATCTATGTAACTAAATTGCATACTAAATGCTCTCTAGACATTCTAAAACATACAGTCCAAATTGCAAATGTAACTGGATTTATCCAGCAGTCTTTTGTGATGAAGTGAAAGAAAAATAAGCATACCATTAAAATATTCAGTTATGTCATGAAGTTCAAAAAGAACAACCTTTATAAGTCCTCATTGTTTGTGTAATACAATCATTCTTGGTTATAAAATTGGATGGAACTCTTTGACTACCCTTGACATTGAACCCAGACTTCCATGGAAGTGCATAGATGAAGAAATACATTCACTTAGATGAAATGGAAAAAATACAGCATTGGTATACTTTTCCCCTCAGTACCAGGAATTTGAACTCAGGGCATCATGCATATCAGCCAAGGGCTTTACCACTAACTGCACCCCCACACCCTTTTTTAAAAAATTTGCTTTATAAGCTGGGTGAGGTGGTGCATGCCTGTAATCCCAGTGACTCTGGAGGTGGACGCAGGAGGATCACAAGTTTGAGACCAGAGGTAGTCTGTGTAACTTAGCGAGACCCTGTCTCAGAAAGTAAAAAAAAAAAAAAAAAAAAAAAAAAGGGCTCGGAATATGCTCAGTGGTCCAGCACTTGCAAAGCATGCAAGCGCTAGGCCCTGGGCCCCAGTACTGAAAAAAAAATTGTTTTATTTTATTTTATTAAGGCAGATTTTTGTTAATTACACATGCTGCCTGTGGCGTAGAACTCATGATCCTCCTTGCCTAACCTCCCCAATTTCTAGGATTACAGGTGTGTGCTATGTAGCCCAGTTCATATATATATATATATATATAGAGAGAGAGAGAGAGAGAGAGAGAGAGAGAGTATATAGTGTTTGAACTCAGGGCCTTGAGCATGTTAGACAAGTGCCCTGCCATTGGGCTGTACCCTCAGCTCTTTAACTTTGAATTATGGGTATGTTCAGTGGACGAAGCAGTTGTCTTCATTTGCTGCATCCTTCTACATTCTCAGCTTCAGGTTGAATGGGTTTGCTGTTGTTGGATTCCTTTATCCTATAAACTAGTCTGAGTAAAGTGACAACATGGGAGTCTTTCATTGGACCAAAGGAAAGCCAGCACTCAGGGCTACTGGTATCAATGTTCTTGTATCATTTTTGTGGGGAAAGAAAACAATGATGTTCTACATCCTTGAGTGTTCTTTAAGGTAGCAAAACCAAAAACCAAAAATTAAAACAAATAACTACTCAAACTTCTTTTACCACTGGTTAGCTTACAAAAGAAGAGATACTGTGCTTCCAATTTGGGAGCAAAATAAATCAAGGAAATAGCAGTTGTAATGAGAGAATGATTTAAGGGATGGTAAGACAGACACATCTGCAGCTGAAGCCCTGTGGCATCTGATCCCATCAGATCTCAGAAGCTAAGCACAGTCTGGCCTGGTTAGTACTTGGATGGGAGAACCCCTGGGAATACCAGATACTGTAGGCTTGGGAGGACCCAGAAACCATTCCCAAAAATCAATCCGCCATTGAAAACCCTATGAACAGCAGACAAGCATTGATAATAGTGTTCCACTGTCATATGTAGGGTCGCTATGAGTCGGATACCTACTTGATGGCACCTAATAACAACAACAAGACAGACAAAATTATAATCTACAGACAAAAGTTATAATCTACCCCACATCCGAAGTACATCATACATTCTCATAGTTTGACTACTTCGAAACTTTCTATTAGGCTGACTTCTTAAATATCATTTATATTTTCTGATTGTTTTACCTGAAAATACTTCAAATATTTCTCTTCCTATGTACATCTGAGATCATATGTCACATATGCTGTAGATCAAGGTACAAGAATGTATGATAAAATACATAAACATACACCTGATTATGTACTGCATCTGTTGCTGATTCATCTGGAAAATTCTCCAGAGCAGTAGGTTTTGTCTCCATTTTTATTCTGTACTACTATTGGTGTGAACTTGGTTTTCATTATTTTTGCTGAATTTATCATGTTCATACTGAAATTTTAATGATTCAACTTGAAAAAAGAATGAATATATAATAACCCCTGGTAGAAAATGAAACTGTTTCACAACATAATACTATAATAAAAATAAAATAACATAAGAAAATATAACTCACTGAGCAACTAAGCATTTCCTAAATAAAATGTTAGAGGTGTTAAGCCGGGCAAGGTGGTGCATGCCTGTAATTCCAGCGGTTTAGGAGGCTGAGGCAGGAAGATCATAACTGTGAGACCAGTCTATGTAACTAAGGAAGACCCTGTCTCAAAAAAAGAAAAAGCTATAGGTGTTATAATTTTGGCTTATTGTTCACAAAACCATATGACATATGAATTATTACTTTGATTTTATAGAGAATAAAGCTGAGTTTCAGAGAGGTTGATTAATCCTCCAACCATCAAGCACATAATGTCAAGACAAGTTCTAAGCCTTTCTTCTCTTAGAGTTCCTATTTCATCTCAGAGTAGTCATTTGTTCACATAAAAATATCTACATTTTTCTCATCAAATATTGTTCATGCTCAATGCTTACAACTGAATCATCACTTACTTAGATTAACCTATGAGATTATGACTTCAAAATAAAAATCTTCTTTTGCCAACTGCAGTTGGTATCTGGATCATAGGTTTGGCCTCATGAGTACCATAAGCTAGTCAATTGAGTTTCTCTGTTGTTGTTGTTGTTAGGTGCCGTCGAGTTGGTACCCAACTCATAGCGACCCTACATACAACAGATGAGAAACACTATTGTCAGTGCTTCTCTGCTATTCATAGGGTTTTTAATGGCAGATTGATTTTTGGGAGTAGGTTGCTGGGTTCGTCTCCCAAGCCTACAGGATCTGGTCTTCCCAGGTGATCTCCTATCCAAGTACTAACCAGGCCTGACACTGCTTAGCTTCCAAGATCTGATGAAATTGGATGCCAGAGTGCTATGGCTGCAGGTTGTGTTTTTCTAGAAAGCTACAAAAGCAGAGAGAGTGGTAAGTGTCATTCACTAGTGCAAACTTTGCCTCAGACTATGGGAATGTTTTCTCCTAACAACTCCACACTTGATAAGACTTTAAAATAGCTGAGTTGTGCTTTGGGATAAGTGTTTTTGCCAGCTTTCTCTTGCCTGGTTTAATGGAATTTAACACCTGCCTAAAGTAGCTGGAAAATAAACCCAAAGCATCAAAAGTCCCACACTTTCATAGAGATAATTCTATTGCATGTAAGCTTCATATTCCTGCAGAAATAATTTCTTAAGAACAAAATAAAATAGTTCTGACAATTAACAACTCACTGTTGGAAAATTTTGCCTGTAGTCCTAGCACTGTGGCATCTCATCATATCTTAGAAGCTAAGCAGGGTCGGGTCCGGCTAGTACTTGGATGGGAGACTGCCTGGAAACACCAGCTCCTGTAGACTTGGGAGAAGGACCTGGCAACCCACTCTCCAAAACAATTAGACATTGAAAACCCTATGAATATCAGAGAAGCACCACAATAGTGTTTCACCTGTTTTACATAGGATCATTATTAGTCAGATACCAACTCAAGGGCACCTAACGATGACTATAACAATATCAGATAATGTGGGTTAAGATGGAAAGAGTCTACATCCAATTCTCTACAGGTCATTTATACATCTGTTTGATACCTTGTGCTATTACGTAAAGGAATATGAATGGCAATGACCCTTGGTGGCCTCCCTCCACCATACTGATTATATAAAACTTTAACAAGGATGACCTAAAATTTATCACTTTCTAGTTGCTTAATATACCATGTTCATCCATGGTGACACATACAGGGCAATGTAAGGAGAAAAATCAATTTTTACAATAGAAGACATTTTGTCTTTCAATTATTGGAATAAATGGTGTGATTTATTTAAATGTAATTCACCCTTTGTTTCATCCACCAATGAAATTATAGGCTCTGGAACCATAGTTACAGGTTTCTTTACAAGACAGTCATATTCCATATCCAAAGCAGTATATAAATACTTGATGATAATATGAAGTTTAACTATAAACTAAGAGGAATTTTATATATATATATGGCATATCTATCTTTGTACTTATAATTTTTCTTTCAGAAGAGAAGGTTGCTACCTTTGGGGAACATAAAAATAAACTTACCTATAAAGTTATCTCAAACCTGGAAAAACAGTAACAATGGCGGCCCTGAAAATTTAAGATAACAGAAAATAACATCTTATTTTGATGTTTAAACAAATGCCCTCTCTGGTTCTTTTGTTACAGAAAACAAGCTAGTTTGTATTCGAAACTTCCAATTATGACATCATATAGTATGTGACAGAGAATATATAGCGTGTAACAGTAATCTTATTTAAAAAAAAAAAAAACCTATAAAATGTTTTCGGAAATAACCCTACAGCCTGGCCTTCATGGTCAGGCTGTAATCCCAGGTACTTGAAAGGCTGAAGAAGGAGGATCAGTGAGGCTAGAGGCAGCCTGTGCAACTTAGTGAGACCCTGTCAAACTAAAATAATGATAATAATAAATTAAATTAAAGAATGGCAGGTACCTGGGCTTGCAGCTCAGTGCGCAGTAGTAGAGCACTACCTCAGCATGTGCAAGGTCTTCGTTTCAAACCCCTAGTACTGGCAAAAAGACAAAAAAGAAAAAAAAAATCCTACAGTATTCCTATAATACTTTGAACAATAATATCACTTCAATATACTAGTCTGTTTATAGGCATAAAGAGCTGGTATATGGCTGTTTTAGCTGTGGAAAGAAATATGACCTATTTAATTCTGGTAAAGTGAAGTAGTCTAGTTAAACTAGAAGTGATAAATTGATGAGTTGAATCAGTACATACTATTTAATTAACGCTTGTTGAGTGTCTTAATCTATGAGAGCATTCATCAATTTTTTCCTCCAATTTGGGAAATAAAATACAATTATGAAGAATTTTTTCTGTTTTACTTCTTACCTCCATTATACTCAATATAAAAAAAGAAAGGCAATTTATATTAATATATCAGGATGTGATTATTCATATCACAAAAAAGTGCTCTTCAGGGCAAGGTGTGGTGGTCAATACCTGTAGTCACAGCACTAGGGAGGCTAAGACAGGAAGATCATGAATTCAAGGCCATCTGGGCTACACAGAGAGTTTGAGCCAGCCTGGACTATAGGGTAAGACTTTCTCAAAACCACAACAAAAGAGGGAGAGAGAAAGAAAGAGAGAAACAGAGACATGAGACAGAGACAGAGAGACTGAGAAAGAAAAAAGTCTGCATTTACCACTGTTTAAATCCATTGAACAAAAGTTGCCTCATGTACTAAACTTATATCATTTTTCAAGGACATATAACAGTATAATCTGTTGCACAAACAAGGTTCCACGCTGGAATTTTGTTTTTGTTTTAGAGTAATGGTTTTCTCTATTAGCACTATTTGATTCCATTTCTGATTCAATAGGAAGCATTCCAATAATTTTAATACCTTCTCAATTAATTTGGAAATAACTGCATATGGTATCATTCTTAATTTTCTTCCTTTCTCATATCTATTACATCAATATTCAGTTCTGAGAGTCTATCTTTCCACATAATCTATGTTACAAAGAATAGAGAATTTCTATCTATCTTTCAGATTTTAATCAACAACACTATATAAAAATTAATATATTTAACATTCACATTTTTTAACAGACATACCTGCTTTTTGCAATGTATTCTATGTGAAAAGTATGTTTGCTCATGGCATTTCTTTGGGACATTTTTCACTTACTAAATTAGATGAGGGGTGGTTAGCTCAGTTGGTAGAGTGCTGATCTGTGCTTTCTGAGGCCCTGGGTTCAATCTGCAGCATAGCAAAACAGGAGAAGGACCTGGAAGCCCACTCCCAAAACAGTCCTGAAACAATCAGCCATTGAAAACCCAATAAATAGTAGAGAAGAATGGATATAGTGCAGGGCATGGCACAGTATTGGGGAGTGTTTTGTTCTGTTGTACAGAGTCTCTATGAGTCCAACCCTAGTCCATGGCACTAAACAACAACAACATTAAAAAATTAAGTGAAAGTCTGACAGGTTTTGGAGGCACACAAAAGCCACATTAGTAACCGGCCTCTATGTTTTCTGGAGTAATTAATACCGTGGACACTCTGGAGAGTATAATTTTAACTCATAATAGAAAAGAAAAAAAGCCAACTGAAAACTAGAGGGAAAAAAATCCAGAAAATTTACTGGTTGATGTTAGGTTGTTGTTATGTGCCGTCGAGTCCGTATCCGACTCATAGCGACTCTCATAGGGTTTCAATGGCTGAGTGCTTCGGGATTGCCTTGGGAGTGGATTGCCAGGTCCTTCTCCCTTACTGGTTGATAGCAACATGTAATTAATTAGAAGTTTTATATTAATGAATAAATGGCCTTTGGCCATTTGCTTCTCTTGTCTTAATGAAATTTTTGCTCCTTCTATTCTTTTGTTTAGTTAAAGGAAAAAAATAGAAGATTCGGATCAGATATTATGTCAGGGAATAATCATTTCCCCACTGGGGGAAGATAAAGTCGTTAAGTATAACAAGGGCATAGCCAAACATTCTTTTAATCCACTTTTAGCTAGGTGCTCTAATTATATAAATAATTCTACATACTTATATACTGTAAATGAATCTCTGGATTTTGTAAATACCAGACTTAATATTTCCATATACCAGTGCATATTAAACGAAAGACTGAACGTGTACATCACTAGAATCCAGAGCCTTTCAAAGCAAAACAATACTTCTAGTCCATTTAATTGTTTATTCCCATTCACTGTGAGGCTGAAAATAGTTAATGCATTTCCAAAATGTGATGAATGTATTATCTTTTTTCTGGCAAAAAAAATAGACATAATTATTTTTTAGATTATAAGATTAAATCAATTTAGAAATCCAGCTAACTACTCTAGTAAAGGCAAAGGAGCTTATAGATGATCTACAATGATAATCAGTAATTATTGGCCTCTCTTTCTTTTAAAGAGAGGCAAAGAAGGAGATGAAAATACAGACAGAGCATGTATATTGCATAAACTTGTATGACCATAAGAGCAAGCAACTATGGAGAACCTACTATGAGCCTAGCCCTAACCTTAAGAACTTTCTGTTCGTGTTGATTCATCATGTTTAATAAATATACTCTCAGCTGAGTTGCTACCGTAATTTTAAAAATCCATTTCTTATTTTGGTAATATTAGTCACTCCACTCAGATATATTAATAAAACACTATTGATGCCCTTTATGATAATTGATAAATACAAAATTTTAAACATACCCTCAGAAAAATATTTTTTCACAACAATTTTAACAAGAACTAATTCTACATAAATACATTAAATATTCTTTTTCAAGAAATCTATCAGATCATTAATTTTTTTCCATCCAACCTTGAAAACTATTAAAATAAACTAATGACTAGAACTCCATTAATTTACATCAAAAAAGACGAACTCTTTTAAAACATTTTCACATCTGCACAGGAAAAGAGCTGAACATACATTAAAGTTTAAATGTTCAAAACATTTGAATTTCAGCAGTTGATTCTGCCTACACAATTATAAAGAAAAAATAATAAATGATGAAATCTAATGCAATTCCATCTTTTAGTAGACACATAATACAAAATGCATTATAAATTATGTATTACTAAAAGGTATTTATGTTAAGCATGCAATTAAAATGAAAGTATATTAAGTGTATAGGACTTTTTTTCTATGTCCTCAGCTTCAAAATCCTTCAAACTAAATGAGTATGAATTACATTAAATGAAAATCAGACACACTTGGCATATAAATTATAACTCTCCTTGACAATGCTTTTCATTTTCTGTTTTAAAAGAGATTCCTATAAATACTGGTCAATGGGAAATTTTACTCTGAAGTTTCTATTTCTGAAAGTCTGCTAATAATAGCTCTAGAGTTTATAATTTAAATCACCATAAACAAGTGCTACACATGTAACATAGAAAAAATATCTAGCAATCTTTCCTTTGATGTGTATATTGACACACATGCTAAATTGGTTGTTATGTCTATGTTCAATATGCAGCTCTGTTATTGTACTTCTTGTCTTACAAGCATGTATGTGTTTTTGTGGTTGGTAGGTGCCTTCGAGTCAGTATCCGACTCATAGCGACCCTCTGTACAACAGGGAAAACACTATTGTTGGTGCTTCTCTGCTATTCATAGGGTTTTCAATGGCTGATTGATTTTTGGGAGTGGGTTGCCAGGTCTTCTCCCAAGCCTACAGCATCTGGTGTTCCCAGGCAGTCTCCCATCCAGGTACTAACCAGGCCCGACCCTGCTTAGCTTCCGAGATCTGATGGGATCGGATGCCACAGGGCTACGGCTGCAGGCACTGTATGTGTTTATCTACATATTAACACTGCTCATTTTGTTAAGTTAGGGCCAACTTCAGTCTTTACTGCCCAGTATGATACCACTATAGACTAAATGCTGTTTGTGCCCCTCACCCATTCATATGCTGAATCTTAATTACGAAGCTGATGGTATTAAAAAGTGGGATCATTGAAAGGTGATTAGATCATAGGGTTGAAGCCCTCATGTGTAACCCTAGAGAGCTTCCATGTCTCTTCTGTCATATGAAGATGCAGCAAGATGTTGTCACCCATAAAGAACAGGCCTTCACCAGACACCAAATCTACTAGCAACTTGACCTTGAACTTCCTAGCCTTCCAAAGTGTGAGAAAAAAATTGCATTGTTTATCAAACACTCAAGTTATGACATTATGATATGGATGCTCTAAGACAGTAAGCCTAAGATACTGAGCATACCACAGAGTTTGTAACTTTTTCTATTGTAAGATTGCAAAATTTATTGTAATATTGGCCTCCTATCACTCTATTGAACATCATTATGAAGGTCCTAGTGGTGTACTTAATCTCAAAATTGTGTAATGTGGTTTAAGATAGATTTGCTATAACCTCTATCATTTTTCCTTTGTAAAGAAACCAGTTCCACACCAACAACTTGGGAGGCTGAGGCAGGAGGATCAAGAGTTTGAAACCAAAGACAGCCTGAGTAACTTAAAAATTAAAAATAAGTAAAAATAAAAAATAAATGAAAAAGGGGTTAGGGCTGAAGCTCAGTGGTTGAGCACTCCTCTAGCATGCATGAGGCCCTGGGTTCAGTTCCCAACATTGCAAAAAATAAAAATAAAAAACAAAC
Source organism: Pedetes capensis (assembly GCA_007922755.1). NCBI lineage: Eukaryota > Metazoa > Chordata > Mammalia > Rodentia > Pedetidae > Pedetes > Pedetes capensis. The sequence continues at coordinate 190,388 of VMDO01000800.1, read as the reverse complement.
AAACAAACAAAAAACCAAAACAACAACAAGAACAAAAACTGGTAGTCAAATATATTGCCTTCATCCATTTTAAACCATATTTAACTAATTTTTTTAAGTACTCAGATATTGTCAAATGACAGCATAAATATTTTCTTAGAGTTCCTCAAGTTTCTAGCTTAATAATTCTAACCTAATAATTTAATGAATAGTTTTAATGTGATCAATAATGTTTTCAAAGTTGTTTTATAATAGAGTATTTCAAATATACACAAAAGTCAACAAAATAGTGTAAGTTCCCATGCACATATTGCACAGTTCCTGTGTCATTCCCAAAACAAGCCTGCTCCAATCCCTCTCTTATCCAATTCCTTCCCTTGCCAATTACTAGGAAGCAATCCTAGATATCACTTCATTTCATCCATATTTTAACCAAACCATATGACTATTATTACTCAAATAATTAACAACAATTCTTTAAAACCATCAAATATCCAGTCTTCTCATTTCCACCTGTTTCATGCATATAACGATTCATTCTGTGTTTAAAGTAGAATCTAATTAAGTTCTACACATGATAAAATGATAATCAATTGTTATGCTTCTTTCCATCTACAAATTTTCTATCTAACCTGTATATTTTCTCTGCATCTAACTGTACTTTTACTTTGCAGTTTATTTATTGAAGACCAGAACTGTTTTCAGTTTTGCCTACTACATTATCTCACAACCTAGATTTGTATGAATACATTCTTGTAGTTAATTTAACATGCCCTTCAATCTTCCAGATTTACAAATTTATCAGATTCTGTGTGTATTTTTTTCCCATGCCAGGGGGTTGAACCCAGGGCCTCTCACATTCTATGCAAGCGCTCTACCTCTGAGCCACATACCCAACACCCTATTTATGTTTTATTTTGAGACAGAATCTCTAAATTGTGCAGGCCACCCTCTAGCCTCAAACTCTGCTATCCTCCTACCCCAGCCTCCCAAATCTGTGAGATTACAGGTCTGTGTTATTGTACCAGGCTTGTTTTTGTTTTTTATTAGCCTACCTCACAGAAAGCAACCACAGATTGGAATTTTAAAATTGTGGTGGATCCATTATATAAATCCAGAAAAATCCAAAAATCTTAGAAAAGAAAAAACTTATTTCTTCACTTATGAAAATCAGATGAATATCATATAAATGCAAAATTTAAAAATTTCCAAGAGTATTTAAGTTGTCTAAAAAATCTGGCATATGAAACTTTACATTTGAGACAAATATGTATGCTTTTCTAGTTTGCATTATAACTAAACTTTTGAATATAAAATTAACAAAATTATCTTAGTCCAGATTCTACTCACATCTGTTTAATGGTTTTAAAGAGGGAAAAGTAAAGTAAATAGAAGGGATATGTCTCCTTATGTATTTCATGTGGTTCTATGGGAAAACATTATATATTTTGCTGTAGATTTCAACTGCATTTGGCACTTCACAATGTGGTTCATTGTATTAGACACAGCACAGTAAGCATTTATTAAGAACTGACTATATTTTAGTGTTGTGGACTCAGAATATAAAGAATGAACTTGCCATGTTCGGTATAATACAGAAGAGATGGCCACACTGGTCATTGCTGCTTCAGCATATTATGATACAAGTATGCTTATAGGAATCCCAGCTCTAAGAATTCAAGTTGAAAGAAACAACAGTTATTTCAAGAAATCCAATACCTCCACTATCAATAGTAGATTATTCTTTAGTCAGAGCTACCTTAGCACATTACTGCTTTGTTTGCCAAGAATAAGATTGCCCTTTTTTATAACTCTTAAATCACACCTGTGCAAAAATGAACATGAACACACACACAGAGAAAGAGATAATATCCCAGAAGAAAGTAAAATTTCTCTTGAAAAAGAGGGAGGAAATAATCTACACCCATAACTTGCTTATTATGTGCCATGGGCTGTTATTAATGTTTAGTACTATTAACTTATTTAACTCATTCAACACAATAATAAAAATTACCATAGATGAGGAAACAGTTTCAGCTACTTTCTTGATGTTCCACATGCATAAATGACAGAACTAGGGGTCAAAGGGAGGCAACATGGCTGCAGAGTCTGTGTGTTAACCACTGTGGAATATTGTCTCTTAATCAAAATGTGTAGGTGAGAGTCAACGGAAAGCAGTTCATTGTGTTATCTAGACTGGATTCAGGCTGCTTTAGCTTAGATTTTTGTTGGTGAAATATGAACAACAATAGTATCTTTCACATACAGATGCTTTTAGGATTCATAGAAATGGTGGGTGTGCATAGTGTTTTGGAATTAGTAAGGTGTTCAAAAATATCAGATATATATAGGCCATAACACAGCCAAAACACAAGTCATGGTATTTAGCATTTTCTTTGAATGAAGGAATCTATGACTAAAATAAACACTGAGGTAGCTAGGGAAAAGATATTTCCCCTCCTGCCTCTTACAGAAATGAAAAGTAAGAAAGAGAGTAAGGAACAAATATGTCAAATAAAGATTTGTAAATACTGGATAGTCTCTCATAATATTCACTTTAGCCCTACTTTAAAAGTTTTCCCATTTTACATTTGGAGAAAAATTGAGTCATGTTTGTTATACAAAATCAAGCCATCAACAAATGGTAAAATCAAGAGAGTTTAGACATATTTCCTGGACATTACAGCTCTTACATTACTACTATACCAGTAGTTTTCATTCTATCTGTCACAATAATTTAGAAAGTTATAAGGTCATATTTAGTAGATTTTAACCAGTATTAAAAAGAAAATAGAAGGGAAAACAAAATGTCACTATGCATCGAATGAACTAAAACAAAAAGTATTGGATGAAAGTGTGGAAGTCACATGTGCATATGTTTATCCTTGGGTCTACTGGTTGCCATGGAAATTGTACTTTTTAATGTCTGGTGCAGCCAAAAATGATTAGAAACACACAGTACCTTGTCACATTCCTCACATTGGTGTCACACTCAAACAAATGCATGCCAATGTCCAGAACTGCTAAGGTCATGACTCAATAATTACTTGAATCTACACATATTCTGAATGTATTTTAAGGAAAAATGTCATACATATAAATGGAGTACTGTGCAGCTCTCTGCTCATTCTTGAAGTACTTGGAGAATTTTATTTGATAATGGCTATACCATCACCAGCAACCTGAGTATGTTGATGCAACAATTAAATTTTATGTTTCTTGCTTTTTTTCCCTCTATAAAAGAGAAGATAACAGTTCCTCCTCACTAATTACTTCCTTGGGACTCTGAGTCATTTAGACATAATTAGGGTAGTGATTTAGAGAAAGAATCCAGGGAAAAGAGTGCGTGCATACAAACCACGAACAAAGTACTCACAAAAAGAATGGCAGAGTGTCAGATAGTAAGGCAGAATACATACCACACTGAAATGGAACTCACAGTTCTTTGAAACTAAGAGATATTCTCTATTTTATGGCTATATTTGGGGACAATAAGAGTCATTGGTGATGAAATGGAAATGAAGCACTTGAAAAATGGGTTAAATTTGCAACACATGTATAAAGATGTGGCTTGAGGCTGCCAAGTATGAAGCATTGCCTACTAATTACCCATAGTGGCATCTATTGCTAAGGCATTGACTCCCATAAGCAAAAGTTTTATTTTATTCTTATCTTCTTTCAGCTCTTCAAGGAGTAAGACATACAATGAAAGATTTATATCTTCATATGACTAAACTCAAAGATGGGAGCTTTACCAAGTATATATTTTATTTATTTGGCCATCTGGGAATAAGAAAAGTAGTTCCTAGCTGACATCCTCTGAAGCCATAGAAAAACATTCCCAGCATTACTGGTCCCAAGTTATGCCATCCAAAATAAGACCTTTGTCCCCACTTTGGTGACCATTAGGACTGCTCCTCTGTTTTTGACCCATGTTAAAGGAAGTGTTGCTTTATATGTGACCTCCATTTATGTCTCAGCTTTGTTAAAATAAAAGTAAGTAGCCAATGGGAAAAATACTGTCGATTTAGGAAAATGCACCCAAGCCCCAGTCCCATCACTTTAAAGACTATTTCTAATGGTTAATTTCAAACAACACTGCTAAAAAATGTGAAGGTGAAAGCTACAAGTCACAAAAATGAAGATTCAATTTTGGCCAATTTTAACTTAATATGGGAGCAGCAGATGGTGTGACTTATTGAAAGCACTTTTCAATTTTCTGGGCAAAGTAATTTCTTAAATGAAAGGACTCCTTTAGGCATGAAAACACCACATTCCAAAGCTGTTAAGAGACCTAACTGTGGTCACAAAGCTAGAAATGGTAGTAGAGGACAGCTCGATCTCAGAGAAATGACTTCCTAATTTGTGCTAGAGCTGACACAAATTCCTCAATGATCTCTGGTTGTTGGAAATGTGAATGTTTGTTTTCATGCATGTGTGTTTAAATGTAGGTAGTTATTCTTTTGGCTTGCCAGTATCCATTCTTCTTGCAGTAAAAAATCCTATAGTTTTCTAGTGAAATCATCCCTCTCCTATTCATTGGCCCTGGTGTTGTATGCTAACAATTATATACCAACAATTCAAGGGTTGGTAACAGGACCTACACCCAGTCAGTTTCTTTCTCCACATTTACTTTCCCATGGTGATTGGCCAAGACTGAGAAAATGTCCTGCTCATTCATCCTTGATCTTGCTCAAAAATTTTGATTCAGGAAATGTATGTGGTTCATTTAAGACTAACCTGATAGTATTAGAGTTGAGAAGGTATAAATCTGAATTTTTACAGACCACTGTGGAAGATGTTTAGCAAGTTCAACACAGAGGAGAGCCTGGAGAATAGATGAATTGAACAAGTCTTGATGGCCTTATTCAGGTCCCCAGATCCAGCCAAACTTACAGAAATATTGTCTCTAGATTTTTAGTTAAATATGCCAATCAATTCAATTTTGTACTCTCCATCTTTATTTTACATAAATTCATCTTTCCTTGTTCTGCTCTTTGTTACTATATATTACTCATGTTACTCAAAGAGGAAACTATTTCCTCACACTTTTGCCAAAAAGTCATGGCTGGCCAATGAGGTTTCATATACGTTAATGAAATATTTATGATAGTAAGAACAAATGAAAAGAAGCTGCCAGAAACTGAGAGGAGCTCATATTGCTGTGTTTGTTTTGTTTTCTTCAAATTGTATGACACAAAGCAGATGATATCTCAGTGAATAAAGAACTTTGTAAGAAATTCAGTGTAGAGACATTTATACAGATCTATGCTAATACTGAACTGGGCTTTAGCTCACTTGGTAGAGTGCTCATCTTGGTACAGTCTCTGAGGACTCAGGCTCAATCCCCAGCACCACAAAAATGAAAGAAGACATGACAATCCACTCCCAAAGCAAAGCAACCCCAGCACAATCAGCCATTGAAAACCCCGTGAGGGTCACTATGAGTCAGACACAACTCCACAGCACCTAACAACAACCACAATGCTAATATTGATTTCACTGTTCTTTACTAAATAACAAGTATGGTACCTCTGTGTCTTATAAGACGTACACATAGCTTATATATTGCTTTAAAACTGTACACTAAGAATTTGGTTACTAAGACTTTAAATTAAGTAGTTTATATAAAAAGTTCTTTGCAATATAAACTTTTTATAGAGACCTTGAAAGCTGAGTGGTACTTTTCCTTTTGAAGTCTAATTTTCTTGTAGTATGGAAGCTGACAACTTACACATTGAAACCCTTGGAGAAAAAACATTAACTGCCTTTTTATCCCACTAATTATGCTATGTTGTTAAACCTCTTGGCTTTCTTCAATTATTCTTAAGCATTACATTTTGCCAAAAAGCTAAAATTCTTTCTAGGTTATAAAATACCTAAAAGGGATTTAATTAAATATTCCATGAATGATTCTAGTATATCAATTAGAGTGCAGATTTCTAAAACATCAGATTCTGAAATAGAAATTATGAGTGAGGATTAGAGAATCTTTTAGCCACTGAAATTGTATGCAAAATATTTCAGAAATATGTGTCTGGGTATTTTCTTTTTTGAAGGAAAGATTTCTAGTTTTTATCAAATTATCAAAGATATCCCTAAACCAAAAAAAAAAAAAAAAATGGAGGTATTAAGACAGGTAGTTAGCAGAGAAATTTTGGTCTTTAAAAAGAAAACCAATAGGAAAAAGTGATGCTACTTTGTTGTCTTATAATTTTAATTTTCTATTTAGCTTACTGAAAACCAGCTTCAGTATGATGTAAGTAATTGCAGGTGGCAAAGGTATGAATGTGTAAAATTAACCATGACATAATCTGCTCAATATTTCATGTCATCATGGCAATAATTTTTTTATTGTTCAGTTGTCAGGTTCCCTGCCAGAAAGCATAACTCAAATGAGAATTAAATGTAAGAAGCACATCTGCATAATACCACAATTAAACTCAGTACAGACAGACCTGAACCTAAAGACTACTTTATAAACTTTCAAGAATGTTGTAATATAAGTGGTAAGAATTCAGGGTATAAGAGTGAAATTTTGAAAAACAAAACAAAACCAGCAAACAAACAACAAACAAAACAAAACAAAAACACACAAGTCTGACTCAAGGGACCACAGTATTAAAATTGAAAATTATATAAAGATAATCTTCTTAATGCCTGCAGCCATAGCCCAGTGGCATCTGATCCTGTCAGACCTCGGAAGCTAAGCAGGGTCAGGCCTGGTTAGTACCTGGATGGGAGACCGCCTGAGAACACCAGAAGCTGTAGACTTGGGAGAAGGAACTGGCAACCCCCTCCCAAAAATCAATCTGCCATTGAAAACCCTATGAACAGCAGAGAAGCACTGACAATAGTGTTTCCCCTGTTGTACAGAGGGTCGCTATGAGTCGGATACCAACTCGACAGCACCTAATAACAACAACAACAACAACAATCTTCTTAATACACATTTGGTTATGTTGGGCCTCTAAAATAATCACTCATTGTTTTTATGTCTAAAAATCAGAGTCAGATCATTGTTTCAATTAATTTATTGATGGGAAAAAGGAAAGAACCAAGAAAAGAGGACAGAAAGAAGAAAGCAAGGAAGGGTAGAGGACAAGGCAGAGAAAAAGACAGACGAAGGAAGAAGAAGAAAAAAGAATTGGAAGGAGCTTTCTTAATATTAACTGCCAGTTTGCAGAGAAGCCACAAACTCTCTCTAGTTGTAATGGCTTTAGTTTTTCTCCATTTCCTAATTATCTTATAATATTTAATCCATATTTTTACTAAGTACTATTAAAATATCTACTTTTGATAATATTCCCCTTCTGCATACATTAGTTAGGGGACTCATAGTTAGACTTCTATAACAAAGGCTCTAAACAATAACAACAAAAACTACAGCAGACAGAATAATAGAAATGTGTTTATTTTATATCAAAATCAGAATTTGAGTGATCCAAACTAGCAGCATATTTCTGCCTCATTTGTTCATTTGGATACCCAGGTTTCATTCATGTAGTACTATAATATCCAAAACTCAGTTTGAGAAAGCCACTGACTGTCCTTGAACCTGAGTTTTAACTTTTTCCTTCAGAGACTTATGAAAGCATAGGAAGACCATATTTTCCAACCATCCTTCCAGATAGCTAAGAATATTGGACTAATTTTTGAGCTACAGCATGTGTGGATAAGTGACGTATGAAAATTGGATCCATGTTTCTAATGTTCCAGAAGTGGACTCTCCTGCCCTTTACTCTATTATCACTAACTGAACTGCAGACATCCTAAAGGACCATAAGAACCATCACATCCATTAAGGGTGGTGAAGCATTAAAACAGAAGAAGCGCACAAGTAACATCATGGAGGCAAGTCACTGCACTAGCATGATGGGGTTTTATGTAAGAGAATAATAAAATCCTACTTTTGTTGATGCTATGTAGGCCCACCTCATAAAAATAGAAGCTATATCCTAACTATTCTTTCCATTCATATAATATTCGGTGCTCATCTCACATTTGTTTCTTCTAATTTAAAAATATCTATAAGCTTCCTCCACTCCAATATTTTTACATATTGTATCTTTATTTGCTATAAGTAAAGTAAACTAAGTCACCACAGTAATTTAGAGTTCCCATTAACAAACAGGCCTGCAACTGTACCAACATGATGTCTGATCACATCAGATCTTGGAAGCTAAGCAGGGTTGGGCCTAGTTAGTACTTGAATGACAGATAGCCTGGGAACACCAAGTGCTGTAGGCTTGGGAGAAGGACCAGGCAGCCTACTCCAAAAGAAGTCGGCCTTGAAAACCCTATGACAAGCAGAGACACACTGACAATTGTGTTTCTTCTGTTGTACACAGGATCGCTATGAGTCAGACACCAATTTAACAGCACCTAACAACAACAACAATAATTCAGAAACAAAACAAATAATCATCTCCAAAACGTATACTTATTCTAACCATCTGAACTAACACACACAAACAAGAATTAGGACACAAACTATAATTAGGAAAGAAATGTGAAAAGTGTCAGGAAGTGATGAAAGTCTTACAAAAAGGCAATTACTCTTTGTGTGTTGGTTAGTGAGAGATAGGCACCTTTCCCTTTCCACCCACTGATTCCAATGTAAATTATCTAAAAACATAATTTTCCTTTTATCAAAAGCATTTGGACTGATATTTCCACAGGACACCATGTAGCAAGTAGCATAAAAATAAGAATGGCATCTTATGGATAACCGATTACCAAAAAAAAAAAAAAAAGCCTGTAAGGCAATAAAGCCAAACACTGATGTTAGAGATGTGAATCACATGTGTCATGTAAGTACGGTAGACAGAGAACTGCGTCTGAGAAGTCAGAGGGACAGCAGATCTGCCTGTATCATGGGGATGCTGCCTACTTTCTTTCAGTTCAAGCTGCATTTTAGTTTACTTCATTTTCTTTTAGCTGTTTAATTTTATTATGTTCAAGTATTACTGCCTTAGGCATACCTTTCCTGAGACCTACAACTTCCTCTTCTTCCTGCCTATCTCTCACTAATCAATGCACAAAGAGTAATTTCCTTTTGTAAGACTCTCATCACTTCCTGACACCTTTCACATTTCTTTCCTAATTATTTTCTGATTTTGATACCAGATAGAGAGTTCTTGGTCTCCCCAAAAGGTATTCACCCTTCACACATTATTCCTACTTTTGCTCAGACTTGGCTTGTGAAGTTTTCCTTCTTCTTCTTCTTCTTTTTTTAAATGTTCCTGCCATTCTCACAAAACTATAAGCCCTATACTAACTTTGTCCTTATGTTTTTTTTTTCCTTCAGTACCTGAGGCTTGAACCTAAGGCCTTACACATACTTAACAAGCACTCTACCACTGAGCTGCAACTCTTACTCCCCTTTTTGTTATTATTTTTTTAATCCTAAAACAAGGTCACACTAAATTATACAGGCTACCTCTGGCCTCAAACTTGATTCCCCCTGCTTCTTCCTCCCATGATGCTGGGATTACAGGCATGTGGCATCACACCTGGCTTGTCCTTACATCTTAAGTAGCTCTTTTGTCTTCTACTATTTCAATAAAACATTTCTTATACCTTTCATAATACCTTTCAGTCACTACTAATAAGACTTTACCTGTAGAAAAGAAACTGAAAACAAGAATGCATTAGTACCTTTCAGGAGTATTGCAGAATATATTCCAAATTATATCTCAAAGATAAGTGACTCACATCTCTGCCTTATGTGCCTAAGTAAATACCTGTTCCATGAGGTCTAAAGTATTTTTAAACTGAAGTTCTTGATAAGTGCACTTCCAAAGCTGCATGCAATGTTATAATACAAATGCACAGTCTTTTTTAAAAGTATCTTTCTGTGTTAAATATAATAGATATATCTACACTTTTATCAACTACATCATCTCTACTTTAAAATATTTTTGGAACTTAAATATAAAAAAGTAGTAAGAACAGTTGTTTTAACTTCTCACATCTTATGTATATTAAGCCAAAAATAAATATACATTTAATATATCACATACTTAACATGTTTACTGCAAAGTTGTCTATAAATAATTTCCATTTTGATGTACTTCCTATTCACTACATGATAAAAGTTTAGAATACTAACACTAAAGATTGATATCAATGCATCTGCAATCTGCTACCTTCTCTGGCTGATAAACATGTTAGTGGCCAGGGATGAAGTGCAGGGAATGTGCTAATTTAGGTTTCCTAAGACTGACTAATTCTTCACAGATATCACAGGAACATCATCAGTACCTAGAAATGTTACAGACACACTTAGTTGGAGGTAACAAATGCTCTTTGGAGAACAACCCAAAATCAGAAGCTACTTACATAACTGTTAAACAGCACACAACTGAAAACCAGTGAAGCTAATTTTCACCCTACCTCACATGACAGAAGAGAATACTTTCAGATCCTATTGAAACTAACAGCCAAATGTCTTACCTAACACTAGGACTATAGGAATTCTTAATAAATCTTTGCTTAATGAATAAATGAAAATTATGTCTAGATGATATATGGAAAATTAAGTTCAAAATATTTCTGTCACTAAAAAAAGTTGAGAACTAACAAATAAATATGGACTCAAATGAACTTAAATCACTTCCACATGAATTCCAATGTATCCTGAGTGAGTTCAGGACTAGACACATTCAATATATCAAGATTGAAGAAGAAACTGATGCATTAATCTAGAGACAGGTGAAATAGGACATTCAGGAGAAAAAGTATAAAAAAACCTTGGAATTCACTTTTCAGGGCTAACACAAACCGAATGCATAAGCTTGGACTGTTGCTCAGACTCTCTGTTGTCTCATCTCTAGCATTAAAAATGTAGATGCCTACATGGTGTCTGTTAGTGGCTAAATCAAGTTGTCCGAAATCCTTATGTTGAAGTCTTAAATGCTCAGTACCTCAGAGTGCGGCCTTATTTGGAGATAGATTTTGTAAAAGTAACAGTTAGGGTGAGCTCATTAGGGTGGGCTCCAATCCAATATAAATGATGTCTTTTAAAAGAGGAAAATTTGGACACAGAGATATGCATACAGGAAGAATGCCAGGTGAAACTGAACATGGTTATTCATACCAAGAAGGGAATCCTGAAATAGCTCCTTCCTCAGGGCCACCAGAAGGAATCAGCCTTAAGAACACCTTAATCTTGGATTTCTCATCTTCAGAAATGGGAAACAATATATTTCTGATGTTACCACCATTCAGTTTGTGGTATTTTGCTACACCAGCCCTAGCAAATTAATAGTATCTAAGGTACTGTTGTTCTTACCTGCCAGTGGAGTCAGGTCCAACTTACAGCAACCCTATGTACAACAGATGAAATATGAACCAAAAGCATGCCATGCCCAGAACTATTATCAGTGCTTCTTTGTTATTCATAAGGTATTCAATGGCTGATTACTTCTTTGGAGTGGGTTGCCATGTCCTTCTCCCAAGTCTACAGCAGCTGGTATTCCCAAGTAGTCTCCCATCCAAGTACTAACTAAGCCTGACCCTGCGTAGCTTGAGATGCCAGGGTGGAATGACTATAGCCTCTAAAGTCCTAGCTAGCTCTAACAAACTATGAATGGAGACTTCAACAAGCCCTTAACAAAACCTACTGGATAATGATAAGGGAAAAAAAAAAAAAAAAACCTCAGTGGAGGTGGAGGAATTTATGGCATATCAAGTCTGAGAACTTGCATAAGCAAGTGTCCCAGAAATAATAATGATAAATAAAATGCACTAACAACTATACCTGGAGAGCAAATACTAAATGAGTTAATGAGAACATGGTAAAGAAATAATGGTCTCTGCTATGGTAGAAAAGGGGAAGAAGATATTTTAAAACTTGCTATATAAATGATGTACACAACAATGATCATTTTTTCCAATTTTACTATTTAATGTCAGCTCCCATTACACTGTGGGGGCCTTTAATTTTTAAGATTATTCAGACTTTTATTATTTAAATTAAAAAATATTAAAATCTCCAAATATACATAAGTAAAAAACCACCAGGTTGGCCAGGCATAGGGGTACACATCTGGAGGATTTGGGAGGTGGAGCAAGCAGAAAGACTAGGAGATCCAGCCCAACTGGGCTACAAAACAACACCATATCTCAAAAAACAAAGAGAACAAATAATACTTTTCTTAGGATTTGTATTAATCCAGACTAGTATCAGGTGATATTTATATTGTAAACAGGGGACAAATCATATACCATATTTACCACATAGAATAAAACTACCCAATTTTATCATGAATTTGATAATCTTATGAATACATTGCACTGCCCTCAACTGAATATCAGGAAAATAATTTACACTCTCACCTAATTTAAGGAAAGTGAGAAGCTAACTAGGTGATCATTATAATCAGTCTCTCAAAGCCATTCTCATTATTTAGAAAAGTTTATTTTGAAATTAAATTTATATTTTCAAGTAACCAACACCAATAATTTAGGTGCTTTAATTAGTAGACTAAATCTCTGATTCACTAGTCTAATTCTAGTTCTAGATTACAATCAATCTTCATTTTTATTTGTTTCTAATAGAGCAAGGGAAGTTCCTAACAGTCATTAATTTGATACAAACAAGGAAAAATACAGTATCTAAGACAGTTTTTCTATGCTGTATATCCTTGAAAACTTCCCAACTACATATAATCCAGATACTATCCAATTTTCATATTTGTTTATTGGAAATGACTTTAAAATGGCATCTGAATCCTCAACATAATAGATAAATATTTTATGTCAAAGTTGTCACTAGAGCATAATGCCATTTTCTTTTCATTTCTAAGCGTAACATAGAGAGAAAATGTCTTGCATATTGCAGCAGGAGAAAACAGGAATTGAACAGTTTGATGGCTTTTCCCTTCCTAGTTGAGAAGACACAGTATAAAAAACTGTAAAAGAAACTGTACTTCCATCTTAATTTATAACTGATGACAGAAAAAGAGAATATTTAGTCCTGTGTAGTCATCTTGTATACTTTCAGTTCACTCTTTGACATAAATTGAGTAAAAATAAAATTCAATAATACATCCTATTGCTGAGGAAAAGCAATTATAACAATAATGGCCAATATGAATAGGTAACATTTATTGAGTGCTTATTAAGTGCCCTGCAATGGTCTAATTGCTTGACATGTATTAACCCACAGAAAGCTCATAAGCAAGCTAAAACATAGGCATTATTTTAATGATGAGAAAAATGAGTCATAGTGATATTAAGGAAATTGCCTAAGATCAAATACCACAAAGAGGCATTGCTCTGATCCAATTTGTTATACTGCCTTAGCAAAACAAAAGTTGTATAAACAGGTATGTATTGAGTGCCCACAATAAGCTAGGCACTATGTGTATGATTTATGTGGATTATCCTCATTTTGTCGATGAGAGATTGTCACTTTCAAAGGTAGTAACACTAAAGATCATAGCTACTAAGTGATGGCCACATTTAAATTTATGTGTGTCTGAATTCAATGCTGGAATTCATTTCACAAAGTTCACTTTCTAATTATAATGAACCAAGGTCTAGACAGAAGTTCAAATACTATAGCTCATAGTCCAAGTTCAATAAAATAAGTGGATTCAAAGAAATAAACTTTTATTGGACCAGAAACATGCTCATTCATTTACTATTGTGTGTATATATTTTCATGCTTTAATGGCAGAAATGAGAAATTATGAACATGATTATGTAGTCCAAAAAGTCAAAATTACATGTGGACCTTTTTAAAACAAGTTTACTGAATGCTAGTCATATCTTGGTCCATACCTTTGCAAGATGTTAAAAGAATCCTGATATAGTTAAAATTTTATATTTAATCTATTAATAGTCAAAACTTGCTAAAATATAATAAAGGAAAGAAAAGAGCTCAATTTTTCTTTTATGGGTTGAACTATGTCTCCTAAAATGATATGTTGAATTCTCAGCCTTTGATACCTACAAATGTAATCTTATTTGAAAACAATCCACAATAATGCAATCAAGATGAGATTATTAATGTGGACCCTCATCCAAGATGACTAGAGTCCTTATAAGAAAATGAAAAAACATCATATAAAGTCAAAGATATAGGGCTGGAGACAGCTCAGTGGTAGAGCACAGACGTAGCATGTGTGAGACCCCAGGTACAATTCCTAACACGCATACACACACAATCACACACACACACACACACACACACACACACACACACACAAATAATAACCCATAACACAACTAGAGAATGGTGTTACATGTCAGGGAAAGGAGAGATTGGAGTCATGCAGATGCAAGCCAAGAAATGCTAAGGATCTATGGGCACCACCATAATCAAAGAAGTAGCCAGAAAGGATGGCACCCAATCTCAGAGGGATCATATCCTTGCTGCTACTTTGATTCCAGACTTCTACTTTCCAGAACTGTAAGAGAGTAAATTTCTATAGCTTTGCACCATTCCTTTTGTGGCAATCTCCTATGACAGGCCTAGGAAACAAATACAATGCCATTTTAAGAGACAAAGAAGAAAAGGAGAGCACTAAGCTACTTGTACTGAACAGCATAGCAGATGTTGCCGGCTGACCATCAAAAATTTGGTTTGTCTTTGTCTAGTTGATTTATCTTACGTAAGTGACTATCATGACAAAAAGCTCTCACTCACTTTAGACATGGCCCTGTGGCTAACACATATCAGTATGACATCAAAGGAAGCAAGGTGGCCAGAGTGATTAAGAAAGCAGTGTGCCTTCTGCAGACAGGGTGCAGAGGATCTAGCAGAGGGCTTGGAAGCCTCCTGTGTAGTAAAACTACAAGATGCAAGGAATTTTGGAACTGAAAAAATACATGGAACAGAACCCAATACTGGCCAGGCATGGTGATGCACAGCAATACTGGCCAGGCATGGTGATGCACAGCTTTAATTCCAGGGACTCACTAGGCTGAGGCAGGTGGATCTAGAGTTTGAGGCCAGAGGCAGCCTGTGTAATTTAGCAAGACCTGGTCTCCAAATTAAAAAGGGCTGGAGGTTCAACCTAGTTGTACAACACTTGCAAAGTATGCTTTAGGCCCTGGGTTCAATCTTCAAGTACCATTAAAAAAAAAAAAAAAAAACTCTTTGTTCCTTCCCTTCTCTCCTCCTTTGTCAACTGGCCTCTATATGAAATGCAATAAATAAATCATTGGGTTAACTTCCTGGGATGTTTTGTTTATATCAGCTACCATTATATCAATTACCTTAACTATCAGCCATAATTAAGTTTCTTACCATCCTTAAGACTTGAACTCATCATATGTGTGGTATTATGAATCCTCTGTAGTGATTTTTTTTTTTTTTTTTGTGGTACTGGGGTTTGAACCCAGGGCCTCGTGCTTGCATGCTCTGCAAGTGCTGGACTACTGAGCTGCACCCTCAGCCCATTTTTTTTTTATGTTTTTTGAGACAGGGTCTCACTAAATTATGCAGACTGCTTCTGGTCTCAAACTTGTGATTCTCCCGTCTCCACCTCCCGAGCCGCACCCCACCTGCCCACCGCGCCCGGCTCTGTAGTGATTTCTAAAAACAAATGAGGAAGGACATCACCAGTGTGAAGTCCAAACACACATTAACTCAAACACAAATAACATTTGCCATTGGCAAAAACTACATGGAAAAGCCAGATAAAATACAGGGCAAGAAAACAGCCAAACAATTGCTAAGTAGCGAGAAAACAAACAAGAAGAACAAAAAAGGGAAGCCTTACAGAATACAGGATATAGACAATGTAAATAGGTACCACAGCATCCAAAATCTAGTAGTGAGATGTAGATGTAGACACCTGAGGAAGAAAAGCATCTTGAAAATTAATCTGATGCACAAGCAAGATTGTGCTTGAAGGCAAGACGAGTGGAAAAATGAATTACCTCATTGCTCTGTCTTTGACACACAATAGCTTCCAAATGACACCAAAATGTGATCTTTCTGTGGGCGCAACAGGAAAATGAACTGACGCTATTTTTGCACTTCCTCATTGGAATAACACATCTCAGAACATTCTTTGTCAAAGATAGGTTTTAAAAATGTAACTCTATAGAAGCATCTGTGATTAGGAGAAACATTTACTTGTCTTAAATAAGGAAAATGAGGGGCCAAATATAAAAGATCTCAAATGGAACATTCAATGTTTTTCTATTTTTTTCTTTCTTTCTTTTTTTATTTTTATAGCACCCTAGCATATTTAGCTCAGTTGGTAGAGCACTGCTCTGCCATCTCTGAGGTCCCGAGGTCGATTCCCAGCACCGCAAAATGGGAGAAGGACCTGGCAATCCACTCCCAATGCAATCCCGAAACAGTCAGCCATTGAAAATCCTATGAGGGTGGCTATGAATGGGATATCGACTCGACGGCACCTAACAACAACAACAACAGCATTGAATCTTGCCTGATCTTGGAAGCTAAGCAGGATCGGCCTAGTTAGTCCTTGGATGGGAGACAACTTGGGAATACCAAGTGCTGCAGGCTAGGAAGAAGGACCTGGCAATCCACTCCCCAAACAGTCTGCCATTGAAAACCCTATGAATAGCAGAGAAAGCGCTGACATAGTGCCAGGCATGGCACAATGTCAGGGAGTGTTTTGTTCTGTTGTACACAGGGCTGCTATTAGCCAGACCAGATTCCATGGCACCTAACAACAACAACAACAAGTCCACCTGATTATTTTCTGAATTTATATAGGCTAAGCAACAATTTGCTAATTGATTTTTGATGTTTCCCTTCCCTTGATTATAAACTTCTTTTATGTGCAGTCCTAATGTGATTTGAGGTTTATCTTCTTGGCATGGTATGCTGCTGCACAACCAGTGGTTTTGCTGCCACCCTGGAGCTCTACTCTATAGTATTTCTATGGTATCTGACAGAAGGTATCCTAGAAAAACAAACAAATAAAACTGATAACATTCTTGGTTTTCTTTTGATTTAGTTATTTTTAATTCACTCTTTTCCATTTTACTAATTCTTTTTCATATGGCTGAATAATTTTGCAGATAAAACTTTAAAATTAAAAGAAAAATTTTTGAGTGAAAGTCACATTGTACATCAGAAAGCTAGTGTCACAGATAAAAACATCTGTCAACATATGGCTATGCAGATGCATTGCCACACTTTAGGGACTGACAGCTTTACATTGGATGTGCTCTGGAGTAAAAGAACAAATTGCTTTTGTTTTCTTGGACTCTGAAAGAACAAGCTTCTTCTAGGGATCAAGAATTCTCAATATTAGATCCTGACTTTCATCAGACACACTTATATAAACATAAATTGTGCTTCATATCAGAGAGTGTAACATTTAGTTATGTTGTTTAAATGCAGAAAAGGCACAAAATGAATAGAAAAAAATAGAACTTCCATTACACAAACAGAAGCCTTTGAATAACCGCCATAAAATGGAAGGCACTGAAGATTCCTCATCAAGGAGGCTAAATCAGAAAATACACAATGCGTGCTCATAAGTGCTTAGGCAAAAGCAATCATAACTCAGCAAGGAACTAAAGTCAACAGCACAATGTTTAAAATCTAGGTTTTGCAATCTGACATGCCACTTGAATTTTATTTTGTGTGATTCTGACATGAAAGTGAACCTAAGTTACCATTTCTTCACCTTTAAAACAGAATTATAACAGAGATTAAATGTGGTGATAAATGTAATACCCTTAGCACTGAGTCTGGTATACAGGAATTATATAGCCAGAAATGGTAGCTTTAAAAAGTGAATATTCATAACACTTGGTATCATTAACTGAAGTCCCAGTTAGTAGTGCATGAATTTTTATTTCTGTCAGAATACATTTTTGACAGGACTCCTGAAAAGTAGTGAAAATGATGGATTTTACAAGACATGTAATGATGGATAATAACTATTAATAATAACTAATGTGGCTTCAAATTTGAGCCTTTTTCAGTGAAAGGTTTTGTGACATCCTCTTATAGAAACACCAGCATGATTGACAGACCTAAATTTTAACATATATTAAAAATATGCAGGTTTTAAAATGCATCCTAATCTAGAACTATATGTTAGTCTCTCAAAAGGAGAATTCCACCTCCTATAAAATTCCAGTACCTTTTCTGAATAGCCTTATATTTGAGCTAAAAAAATAATGCATGCTATTTCTCCCTCAGGTGATCCACACAAGTGACAGGGACAAATAGGAATATTCCATAACACCCTGTGTAGTGGCTCACAAGGAAGAGGCAATACCAATGAATCACTGAACCTTTTGCAGGATCTTGTCCAGTTAAAGGCACTGTGTGCCAGGCTCTCAGATCCACCAATGGAAAAACCCTTTCACTTCCTTCCCCTGAGGACCTGACAACTTAGTTGATGAGACCCAGGAGAAAAACCTGAGGAGAATGAGCACAAATGGTATTGGGTCATGGATCATATTAAAACATGTTAAAACAGGTTATTCCATTGCTCTTTGTTAAAGAATTATTTTATCATTAGGAGCTCTGGAATGTATGATAAAAATTCCAGATAATCATAAAATACATCAAAACACTTTCATGCTTTCTCCTTCTTGGAGTATATTCTTTTAAAGTTGAACCATTTCCTGACAGGGGCCTTTGGGAAGCACTACGATGGCCCCTCACCTCCAGCCCCACCTGTCTCTACCTTCACACACAGAGGCTAATTCCACATGGAACAACTGAATCAAATCTGATCTAAAAGTTCAAACCAGCAATAATTCTCAATCTGTGGTTTGTGTTTCTGGAAAGCCATCGAGAGCTCTGATCCATGGACCTATACAGACAGCCTGAGCTGACATATCAATTTGATCTCATCACCCTGGGCAAACAGAAGCTCTAATTCCATCCAGATAGCAGCAAGCAAAGGGGTAGGAAAGAAATTCCCTGTTTCTGCCTCTTGAATCTGAGTTTTACCTCATGCTCAAAGGTAAGGTTATATTTCTTTTTCCCATTTTTCTTTTTTATTTTGTTCCCCTTACAGAAGTCTAGCTCTATGTTTTGGGGGAAAAAAAATCAAAGACAGAACAGCAAGTTTACTGCCCTATCAAGTGAGGGCCACAGGCAGAAACTCTTCTTTATTGGCTATAGGAGGCTTCCTCTGCACTTTCCAAGCTTTATTCTTCTGTAAACAATTGTCTTGTTCCAGTTTACCATGTAAGGATTTGAGAGAAAGAAGTAAAAACATATCAAAAGGAACAATACTTTGTTGCCCAAGACACTATTTGTGGAAAGCATTTTCCTTTTATGGTCATGACCAGAAAGCAAATGATTGCTGAGCAGAGCTGTGTAAGCAAAATATCCATTCACCTCATTTCACAGAAATGCAACCTGAAAAACTGAACAGCAAAGTTGGAAACTTGAATAGATTTGCTCAAACTTTGCAGCCATCAGCCTAAAAATATCTCTAATAAAAATGCCTAAGTAGCATATAATGGAAAGACCACAGACTTTGGGGTAGACACATCTTAGTTTTTCTCAGGTTTAGTCATGGCTACATTAACTGACCAAGGATCGATTTGCTTACATTTATAATGTTAGTAGGGCGGGGGTTTAGCTCAGTTGGCAGAGAGCTTCTCCATAGTTCCTGAGGACCCGGGTTTGATCCCCAGCACTGCAAAAATGGAAGACGGATGTGGCAGTCCATTCCCAAAATAGTCACTGTAAATCCTGTAAGGGTCACTATGAATTGGGCACGACTCATTGACACCTAACAACAACAACATAATGTTAGTAATAATACTTCTCTCTTGGGGAAGTTTAGAGAATTTAGTGAAATGATATAGACATGTTAGGTAGTAAATAAGTCAATTAGGTAATATAAGAAACCTCACACATCCCCTCATTACAAATATATAAGTTAAGTTAAACTTCTTCTTAGAGCGCCATCTTCATGCATTTCAATAATAAAACAATGAGGCCAGTGGAAAGCACTAAAAGGAGCCATATAATAATGAGCAGAAATAAACAGCTCAATATTATCAGCTAATAAGAGCTTTAAAAAGACTGGAGTAGTATCATATTATGTTCATTTAGCATGTGGCAATTCAACTGACTGGTTCAGGCAAAAAGACAAAGGAAATGTAGATTGCGTATATGATTCCCCCCAATATTCCACTCCATGAATGTATGCTCCCAAGTTTGAGTGAAAAAATAGGCTTGAGTCGGCTCTCTTCAGCAGCATTCCTTCCAGGTTTCCATCCAGGATATGCCATGGGTGGCACACTGTTTTCATATACATTGTTCTCTACCAGTATCTCAACTACTTCCTATGGAATTTAACTTGAGTAAATTGTTCATGCTTGCAGCCATAGCACTGTGGCCTCAGATCCTGTCAGATCTCGGAAGTTAAGCAGAGTCAGCCTGGTTAGTCCTTGGATGGGAGATCAGCAGGGAACACCAAATACTGTAGGCTTGGGAGAAGGACCCAACAACCCACTCCCAAAAAACAATCAGCCATTGAAAACTCTATAAATAACAGAGAAGCACTGACAATAGTGTTTCGCTTGCTGTACATTGGGTTGCTATGAGTCAGACACCAACTCAGTGACACCTAACAACAACAGCAATTGTTCAGCCCTGGAGAAAATACTGACTGTGCTGAAAGAAAGAAAACAGGTCTGTTTCCATCAGTTCTCCCCTGTATAGTTTTCTAATGTAATTTTCCTGAAAATATGACATCTTTGGAAATCATTCAACGGTCATTTCATAGCATAAATGTTCTGCATGAGGTTCCGTGATCTGTCTAGCAAAAGATAGTCCACATTCTGTGGACGATCTGTATGGGATGAAAACTCACTACTTTCCAGGATCTCCACTTCATTTTTGAATAAGGCTCACTGGAGTGTTTTAATACTGCTCACAAGTCTGTTATTGTTGTTAGGTGGTGTTGAGTCACTCATGTTTTTGTTGCTGTTGCTGTTGTTAGGTGCCATCAAGTCAAGTCAGACTCAAAGTGACCCTATAAGCAACAGAACGCAACACTCCCCAACACTATGCTGTGCCTGGCAGTATTGTCAGTGCTTCTCTGCTATTCATAGTGTTTTCAATGTCTGATTGTTTTGGGAGTGGGCTGCTGGGTCCTTCTCCCAAGGTTACAGCAAACAGTATTCCCAGGCGGTCTCCTATCCAAGGACTAACCACTCCTAGGAGTGCTTATCTTCTGAGATTTGACAGGATTGAATGCCAGGGTGGTATGGATGTGGACTCTCTTGTAAATTTTCATTACTGCCCAGACTACTATACCCTGATTCCTCTTGAACATGAAAATATCTGAATATTTACAAAATTTAAAATGAGGCTTTATGAACATCACAAGTTTTGCATTCTCTAAGTCAAACACTATTAAAATCTTCAACTTTTCTTGAAATGGCCCTTTCATCTTGCTGACCTCTTACTTCTTGAAAGTTAAGTTATTTTTTGAGTGTGTTGTATCACTTGCCCGGAAATGCCTAAAAAACAAACCAATACAATTACTAGAGCATGATCAATGTAAGACCATCTATCAGCTCCTATTTCCTTATGTTGTCATCTTAATAAAGCCTTCTAAAATCACATATACTCATTTTGTTGTGAAAGCAATCCTCACTGCTGCATTTTTTTTTTTTTTTTGGTGCCCTGGGGTTGAACCAAGGGCCTCATGCATGCTAGACAAATGTTCCATCCCTGAGCTGCTTCATCAGCGCCTTTTACATTTTATTTTAGCTTGAGACAGGTTCTCACTAAATTATGCAGGCTGCCTCTGGACTCAGCCTCCTGAGTCGCTGGGATTACAGATATGCACCACAGAATTTAACCACTGCTAATTTATGTTAATTTATTTTAGATGGCTGAAGACTTTTTTCCCATACACATTGCTCTTGAAGTTTGTCTTTCTTGTTCGTTATCTGAACATGGCCTTTAAAATTTTTTCCTCATTATCTATAATAAACTGCGTTTTGTGAAAGAGGACCCCTAATCTAGCCTGTGAGAACATTTTGTACTTGTTCATTTTGAGATATTTACACATCGGATCAAGCCATAATGTCTTGGTAACCAGGAATGTGGACCAGCAACAGGGGGTTCCTCAGCTGAACTTCAAGAATACAAAATTACTCATTCACCGTATAAGGTGATTGTCTGAAGGAAGTATAAAAGCACCTAATTCTTATGGAGTGACTTTATTGTGCAAAAAGCAGCTTTGTCATCCATTTAAATTTTATATAACATGAATACCCTATACTTAAGAAAACAAAAATGAAAACAAAGTAAATAAACCTCAGTAGTCTCATTAGTAAATAGCCTGCTGCCTTGACAACAGCAGGTATGTGTTTTTGTGTATATTTCTTTGTGTTTTCCAACAGTTTTTCTTTCTAATACAAAAATTAAAGGGTTGTCTCATAATTACTGTTTATTAACTTTGAACCTACAAGGTCCCCTTTTTCAAGTAACAAATAGAATGAATATTGCACTTCTGGGCTTATTTATATGGCTTCTCTCACTCTTAGCTTGGATGTACTGAGAGGTCAAGGGACACATTTTATTGCTTATTGTTCCTAGTGTAATTAATATGCTCCTACAATAATTAACACATTGTACTGAATGAATAAATATATAAACGAATGAATGAAAAGGTCATATAATTGAAAATCAATATGGGAACAAAGAGATGGTCTTGGAATAATTAACCAACTTCCTCTCTGGTTGCAAAATTCCTCTGCCAGTCTTTTGTGCAATGTGCTGAGCTGATTACCGATTAAAGTAATTACAGTGAATTCTTGATTACTGGCATGCAGTCTTGCTATTTTGTGGATTACCTATCACAACTAATTCCAAACTTATCTGCTGCCACCCAGCATATGTCTGAGTTTCAGTCAGCCTCCCTGATAGCAGATGCATGCTTCAGGAAAGCACATTTATGTTGATATTTCTGTACAGAATACGTAATTATGAAATTCATTCTGATGGGGCTTGGAGAAACAACCAACAAGTACTCTGAAATGAAATGCAGAGCTTTTTTTAATTGTGCAATTTTTTTTGTTTGGCAAACTTCACTACAAAAGTTTAAATAATGATTTTCAAACCTAAGTACATGGAGAAAGAAATGAAAATTTAACAATTATTGTCAGACCTTCATTTGAGAGTTATACACCATGGCCTATACATGAAATACCTTTCACGTTATAAGACAGTTTTGGAGGCAGAAAACCAGTCATTGCCCAGTAAAAATCTTACAAAAAAATCTTAGTAGAGATGAAACATGTAAAGCAATAAACATAAAGCAAATGCTCACAGCCATAGACCTATTGGTATTTAAGGACCAATGATTCTTTGTTGTAAGGGTTTATCTGGAATATTAGAATATTTACTATTATCCGTGCCCTCCACTAACTAGATGCCAATATCACCACTCTCCATATGACAGCCAAAATTTTCTCTATACATTGCCTAATGTTCCTCCAGGGGCAACATCACCACCAGTTGAGAACCACAACTTTACAGCTTTCACCGACTAGAGAATAGCTAGCTGTGTAATCAGGGAAGGAGGATCATTTTCTGGGCAGAAAACCAATGCAGTATCTTCCATAACATTTTGGAACAAGGGAAAGTTATTCCATAATCATCAGGCAAGAGTCCAGTTTCTTTTATAGGATTTCTGATCCTAGAAAATACATGAACTTTAAGAGACTTTTGAAGTTGCAAAAAGGACACATTTGTTGGTAATGTTAAATCTGTTAGGCAAAAAATAAAAATCCAGCTAGGCACAGTGTTGCACATCTGTAATCCCAGAGACTCAGGAGGTAGAGGTGGGGGGATCACAAGTGCCAAGCAAGCGGCAGCCTGTTTAATTTAGAAGACCATTTCTCAAGATCAAAAATAAACATGGGGCTTGGGATGCAGCTCAGGGGTAGAGGACTTGCAAAGCATGTACAAGGCTTTGGGTTCAGACTCCCATTACAATAATTGAATGAATGAATGAATGATGAATGAATGAATTAAAGAATATATAAATCTTCAAACTGGTTTATTAATAAGAATTTATTTTATTTTAGTTCTTATCTCTTGTATATGTTTAGAAAACTATGTTTTTCATTGCTTTAATTCACATTGTACAGCAAATTTTCACATTAAGAATATTGGTCCTACAATACTGTGGTATATAGGTACACTGCATCAACCTGGGGTTCTGTATTAAAACTTCAATAACGCAGTACTGCAGATATCAGAATATCAGGAGAATAAATAGTTTTCTTTCAAATAAGATAAACTAAATCAAATGATATTCCCCTGATCTCACTTATGGCCCTTTTATTGTTGAGCTGAGAGGGGTTGCTGATAAAAGAGAGGAAAGGTAATAATTTTGTATTTATTTAAAATCTTGGCCTGGCACAATGGGACACATCTGTTATCCCAGTGACTCCATAAGTGGTGGCAGGAGGATCACAAGTTAGAGGTCGGAAGGAGCATGCATAAATTAGTGAGACCTTGTTTCAAAATAAATAAAAAATGGGCTAAGTATGTGGCCCAGTGGTAAAGTGCTTGCAAAGTGTGTGCGAGGCCCTGGGTTCAACTCCCAAGAACCTCTATAAGTAAGTAAATAAATAAATAAATAAACAAATAAAATCTGTAGTGACTGAAGAGTCAGCAGAGACAGCAAACCTTAGAAGGGTATTTGCAGTTGGCATAAGGTATGATCTTATTTAAAGACACTGGATGTATTAGTAATTGCAAAATGTAATTCTATGACATCTCAATATATGTGTGTGTGTGTGTGTGTGTGTGTATGTATATATATGTATATATATGTATATATATGTAAAAGATATATATATATGTGGTATTATATATATATAAGATATATATAAGATATATATATGTGGGATTATATATATATACATATATATGTAAAAGATATATATATATATATATATATATATATATATATATATATATATATATATGGGATTATTTCACACAAATTTCCATAATTCATAATAGTCAAACCATCGGCACATAAATCACTGTTCATATGAACAGGTGTTTGCTAAGTCTTCAGCATGATTTTATATTATTAAGTATAAATTAATAATGGCAAAAATGTTTACAATGGGAAAAATAACATGGAAAAATGATTCTGATAATTCTGAGTCTTATAAAAGGAGTATATTAAACTACATAGTTTCATGTAATTAGCATCTCTTTCTGAAATTCCTGGATAGCTAAACTTTTAGTTTCTAACACCATTAGGAATTTCCACTGGGTTTATACTCTCATCATCAGCAACATCTTCTTATTATTTTCAAGTTTGAAAATGTACAATGGATAAACTGGAATATGATGGCTCAGAATTCAGAAGACCTGCCGGGCATGGTGGTGCATGCCTGTAATCCCAGCGCCTCTGGAGGAGGGGGCAGGAGGATCACAAGTTCGAGACCAGAGGCAATCTTTGTAATTTAGCAAGACCCTGTCTCAAAAAGTAAAAAAAAACAAATGAGTTGGGGGCACAGATCAGTGGTCCAGCTCTTGCAAAGCATGCAGGCACGAGGGCCTGGGTTCAACCCCCAGTACCGCAAAAAAAAAAAAAAAAAAAAAAGAATTCAGAAGACTTGGGAAGCTACCCAACTCTACAACCTTGATCTTGACCTTAGTTTCTTCAACCATAAAGTAAAAGCTCAAAGGATATCATTTCCATGGCCCTTTCAGCTTTACTAGTAGATGTGCTAGATTATCTAATGAGTTTTTAATAGGACTACATTTTTCCATGCTTAGAATTTATACCTAGCTTATAATTTGAAACTAATGAGGGTCAAAGTGAATCAGAAATTTAACTTTGAAAGAAAAAGTCAAATACAGTCCTAACAAGATATTTCTAAGAAGCTTAAAGATAACTTCTGGGGGACCAAAATGTGATTTTCTACCACTGAAAATATACAAATTAAAAATAATTAATTTAATATTATTTTTGCTCACAAATATCCAAAGGTGATAGCATTAGATTTATTTTTTCAAAAAGCACAATAAAAACAAAATTCCCTAAGAAAACTCCTAACATAGTAGTCTATGAGAAATTAATGTGTGGAAAATAGTCCTATTAGCTTAACTACACTGATTTTAAGAATCTGAAATTTTAAAGTTCAAGAATGTTCAAAAAGTATTTACCTCAAATCTTTCAATTCACAGGTAAGGAAATTTGGACTATGCAGCAGAAAATAGGGAATAGAAGTAAGAGGATTTTTCACTTTGTCATTTTGTTGCTACATAAAATTACATATGTGTATATATATTTGCTTTACTCAAGTGGTTATTATAACACAGCATGGAGACAAAAAAAATGCATCCATTAATTGCTCAGACCCACTGGTAAGAGACTCTAAGCATCACCCTGCAAAACAAAGAGGGTGGAATGAATCAGAGGAATGTAATTACCTCTACTACAGAAAAACAACTCAAGATCATGTAATGCTGATGCCATATCACTACAGGGCTCAGACTCACATTCCAAAAATCCATGCTTTAAGTTCATAAGATGGAGCTGTCATGTGATGTAATGGGATCACTAGACAACCCATACATAAATCTCTCTCTGTCCTTCTGCTATCACCTCTTCTAAATTGTCATGTAAATATATAAGAACATCTTGAACAAATTCAAAAAGTCCATCCAAACTCTTTAATATTCTATGAAATATATGTATCAATAAAGAGCATTTTAAAAGTGATTTTGATACAGAAAATTGTTCTATATAAACAGTATCAATACAATTCAATTCAAAACCAAATGATAATGTACTGGTTCCATAGACTCAAAGACAGCAATGAGAAAGTTTTTTCTTCTTCTTTTCTTTTCCTTCCATGAGCCTGTTGTTGTTAGGTGCTGTCAAGTTGTGTCTGACTCATAGTAAACCTCATAGGGTTTTCAACGGCTGATTGTTTCAAGATTGCCTCAGGAGTGGATTGCCTTGTCCTTCTCCCATTTTTGCAGTGCTGGGAATCGAATCAGGAACCACAGAGACTGCTGAGCAGCACTCTATGAATTAAGCTATATCACAGTCCTAATGTAATTATCAAAATTAAAATAAACTTACATGCTATGTCATGAAAGAGTGCTGTTACTGTTGTTGTTGTTAAGTGCCAGAAGTTGTCAAGTTGAGTCTGCATTATAGCAACCCTATATACTTATTCTGGGCTGGGATTTAGCTCAGTTGGTAGAGTGCCGCTCTCCAGTCTCTGAGGTCCTGAGTTCGATTCTCAGCACCGCAAAAATGGGAGAAGGACATAGCAATCCATTCCCAAGGCAATCCCAAAACAATCTGCCATTGAAAACCCTATGAGGGTCACTAAGAGCTGGACACGACTCGACAGCACCTAGCAACAACAACAATATACTTATTCAGGCTGGGATTTAGCTCAGTTGGTAAAGCACCGCTCTGCAGTCTCTGAGGTCCTGAGTTCAATTCCCAGCACCTCAAAAATGGGAGCAGGACATGGCAATCCACTTTCAAGGCAATCCTGAAACAATCAGCCATTGAGAACCCTATAAGGGTTACTATGAGTGGGACATGACTCTATGGCACCTAAGAACAATACTTATTCATATAATTTCCAATGAATGATTTTGGATTGTTTTGGGAGAGAGATGTCAAGTCATTCTCCCATTTTTACAGTGCTAGAGAATGAAAGTAGGGCCTCGGAAAGCACAGAGCAGCACTCTAACAACAGAGTTAAACCCCAACTCAGTGATGTTACCAGCATAGTCATATTGTTGTTTGTAAAGAAAATTTTTCATACAGATTTTATCTGTTTTAAAAGATGATGTTGATTTTGGTTCTGTACAGATTGTACAAGAAGGTGATCAAATACAAAGAGACAATCTTGGTCAGATAAGCAGAACATCAAAGAGTATGTGTTTGTTCACCTAGATTCCCGAAATATGTAAGGAATGGTATATGAGTCAAGCATTAAAAAGAATGGACAAGCTCTGCCTGGGAAATTTAAAACTTTTAGATTTAAAAACATAGGTGATTTTAAAAACAAACAAACAGAACACTAGGTAATCATTTTTTTCACACCTACTAATATCTTCTCCGCTATCTCTTCTCTCCAAGCAGTACAAAGAAAATTTTTTCCAGTTCAATGGTATTTGCTTTTAGTCAGTGAGTTCATCAAATACCTTTATTCCTTTGGGGGTTTTTCTCCTCTAGACCCTCACTAGAGACCAAATGGTCATGGTTTAAGAAGCCAAGGAAGGATTTGGTGTTCCATTACTTAGAAAATACATTGTCAAGTATTTAAACTCTTTGCCCCTCAAATTTCCCCATCTGTACAATGGAACTAAAAGGGGCAACCTATTAGATTCCAATGCCTTATTGATATTAGTATGTGAAAAGAATCTTAAATCCTAGTAGATATTCCAACAAAGGCCAATACTCATTTTTTCATTAATTTTAGTATTTTGCCTCAAAAAAATCTAAAATATTCGTAATCTGAGTCATATTTTCATTAAAAATTTATTTTGTACTGGTTTTCCTCTATGAACTAGTGTTCAAAGCACCAACTAATTGAAAGACTTCTTTCTCTTTTTTTCCAGTATGATTTACTCATTCATTATTCTTTCCTATATCTACAAAAAATAAAATCCTGCTGGCTGTAAGTTTCCTTCTTATCACCTAATTTTTAACTTTCTTAACTCAGACAATTTGCCTTGTAAAGAACCAGGGCTCTCTTTGCTGCACAAACAGGGGAACAAAATTAATAGATATCATTTTGAAAATTTCACTGTCAGAGTATAGAATACATATATTAGGATAGATTCATTGAGTTCATCAGATGTAAATGTAATGCAGTCATAACCCAGAAGATGATCAAATGTTTAAAATCTTGAACTTGAATGGGTTATGGTACTTTAAGCCTTTGAATCTTTGTTACCTAGGTAGGATCCAGGAGGATAACAACCATTTCAGATAGGCAAATACAAAGCCCTAAAAATGAGAAAGCACTGTACTAAAAACAAAATGAACAACTGCACTACAAGAGCAGCAATAGTAAAGAACAAAAAGACAAAAGAAAAGAAAGGTTATTTGCGGGGGAAGCATCATAGTTGTAAGCTGCAGGGCTCAATATGAAAGATGGAGAACATTAATACTCTTGGGCAAACATATCTGTAGCCATCCTTCAGACAATACAGAATCCCTGCAGCAATTGATCTTTATTTCCACCACTCAATGATAAAACAGTATGTGGCGAGGTGGACAAATTCAAGGCAGAAATTTAAAAATTCAGCTCAGAATCTACTCTGACACAGGACACATTTAATGTTAAAAAAAATAAACTTCATGTGGAGTCTCAACACAATAACAAGATGAAGAACTAAATGCTCAAGGGATACTAACTCAATAGTAGGAAACCAGTAAACAGCTAATTAGCCTGGATACACATACTCAGGCTTTTGCTACGCTTGCCTAATAAAAAGACCCTCTCTTTGCTACAGAGATATTAGCAATATTTACTAATGCAGAGATATTTAAAAAAATAATTTGTTGTATTATTTCCCATTAAATGTGTATCTATAGGCCTACCTCTGAATATAATTTCAGTGATAAATGTACTTAATTACTTCACTCTAAAGGAAAATTCATGCTAGCAAAACAAAACAACACAACATCACAAAAAGATATAGCAAGTTAGAAAGCTTGAAATTATCTGGGAAAAATATTTGTAAAATATCTTAGTGGATAGCCAAATAGATACATATATTTTTACAATCAGTAAGGCCCAAAAGAAGGAAGTGTCAACATCTGTAAGAACAAAAAATATGATAAAAATCTAAAAACTTCTACAGAGCTAGTGATAAATAAGAGTGGTAAAAATTAATTGCCAAGGTCTGTATTAATCTTGCAATAGGAAATGGCAAATGCAGGTACTACTGATGATATATTATTATATAAATTATTGCACAAAATATTGATATTTATGGATGACAAAAATAAATCTTTTCATAGAGACATGATTGGTAGTACATTTGCCAAAATTTGAACCACGCAGTCTAATTTCTGTTTGTTTAGCTTTTTCTTTACTTAATTCTATATTACTAGAAATTTGTCCAGAAAACATATGAAAGTAATACTGATACTGTTATAAAGTCTTACATTGTTTATGTTAAGAGTTCAGTCTAAACGAATCTTGGCACAAGGCAGAAGACTGGGATATGTCCTGTGATTCAACTTAAACAAAGGAGAAATGATCCAGAATAAAAACGCCTGATATGAATTACCTCATTTTTAGGGTCCAAAAAATACTTCTAACAAAGATACAGCTGGTACAAAAGGACAGAATAGGTTAGAAAAATACAACACTTACTGAAATGTCCAAATGTTCAGACCTTGTTATATTGATGCTCTTTGACAGGACAACCCAATTTCAGTTCCCTGATTTCTGAAAGGGCTGGGATTTAGCTCAGTGGGTAGAGCACTGCGCTACAGTCTCTGAGGTCCCAAGTTCAATTCGCAGCACTGCACAAATGGGAGAAAGACCTGGCAATCCACTTCCAAGGCAATCCCGAAACAGTCAGCCATTGAAAACCCTATGAGGGTCGCTATCAGTCGGATACCAACTCGACGGCACCCAACAACAACAACAATAATTTCTGAAATGAGGGATCAGTGCTCCAACTCCAATATGCTAAGGAACTACAATGCCTAGACCACCTAATCACAACCTGGATATGTTCTTCGTACATGGAAAATCTTATAAGATCTACAGGAAACCCTGCAGACAGACATAAACTGACATGATGATGGAAAACAGTTTCACATGAAAAGTTAACTTGTTAAAACCACATCCTTTGTAAAAGTAAAGGGGCTATGGTCTTTAACAAAGAAGATGCTCAAAATGAGGGGAGATAACTTCCCTGTGTCACCTTCAATAATAATGTTAATGACTTGATGAAAACAGCATCCAGACAGTCTAAAATTGTTAGGTTTCCACAGTATCGCTGATCTGAAGCAGACAGTGAAATTAGATTTCTAAAATATGCCTATGAAATGAAAGGCACTCAGAAAACACACCCCAGACAAGAAGTCAAGTAGCAAGGTTGCCATGAGATTCACAAAAGAGGGGAAAGAAGTTGTGTTTTGACAGTGGGTTTGAAGAGGTTTCGTTCAAACATCACCATTAACCTTGTTTTCTAATTTCAGAACATATTTCATTACCTCTCTATTTCAACTTCCATGTTGAGTCACCACCACTACCACTGTTCCTTGACAATTGAGACATCTGACAAAGTGGAATCATTTGAAGATTTAAAAAAATCTTTCTAAAATTTTTTGATAAGAGTTAGATGTACAGTTTCACAATCCAAAACTATAGGATTTAGTTTTGAGATATTATCTTTCTAATGGAAAAAATATGGGTTTTGAAAGTTATTGAACTCATATTTTTAGTAGGCAACCTACAGCTCTCTTAAAATCATATGTGAAAAATTTTAGTCCTGATTTACACTCTGTTAAAACATATATACTAGTACAGCAAGTACTTACAAAATGACTTACAATTCACTTTCCAGTTATAGTCTCTTAAGCATTAAGAGAATGCATATACACATGTGAGTATATATGATTTTTTTATTTTATAAATATAAAAAATTGTGATTATACTCATACTGGTATATTACAATTACAGGATGCCATCTGTTTTTAATATCTGGCTTCTCAGCATTTGTAACATCTTATGATCTAGCATTATTTAATGAGCTCAAAATTTAATCTGCATTTCTTCTTTTACCTACTCAATTCTCATCTAAAAAGGAAAAAAATAACATTTTATTATGAAAATTTGGTTCCAACAATATCACGAATTAATACAACTCCTATACATATATGATGAGAGAAGAACTTGCTTCTGCTCATAAACAAGATGGAAATATTAGAAAGGAATATTATAAAAAATAGTGACAGTGAAAGATAGGAAAATAGAATGCATTTAAACTTTTAAAAATCACTTTTTTTCTGGTAATCTGTTAATTCTTCTTGGCATAAATAACCTCTCAGATGAACTAAATTTAGATGTAAGGGTGAGAAACATTTTGTTTAAAACTGACATGGAACTAATTGTATTTTCTAAAAATGTCCTCATTCCATCAAAAGTAAGAAAATGGGTTCAAAGGAAAAAAACCAAGAGGGTTAAGATCTTACTCGGTACTTCAGTACAATTACTTGTCAGGACATTCAGTTGATGATTATCCAGACAGTTCTCCTTACATTAACTATGCCGACAGATCTGACATTTTACTGATGGCAATGTCCATCCAGTAGATTAAAGCACAATGTAGATTTAATCTCCCCAATGAGTTGATAGCCTCAAATGAAGGATTCTTAAATTTCATTTTTTGACCTATTCATGGTGAATAAGGATATAATAAATTACCTGTACCCTGTCTTTGTAACAAGAGAAAGAAAAGTATTGAACTATTCCTGTGTTAACTCCAATGCATTCTTAAATTTACCAACATAATCTCCATGCTACAGAGAAAAAGACCATCCTATTTAACAGATTTCAAGAAGCTAATTTGCAATGATACATGACCTTATTTGATGCCAATACAGTAAGGTGACAGCAGTAGGTTCCAAAAGAAGCCAGATTTCAAGGGAGGCTCATTTGACTTGTGATTAAGGATAACTTCTAATAAAAGTGACTGCTCATCAGGAAGGAAAGAAGAGTTCACTGCAAAGAGCAACAGTGCCCACTGGCCAGCCAGTGTTAACACAGTCACACCAAGTGTGCACGGCACAGTCATGCTGTCTTACTAAAAGGACAGTGAGCAACTGATGTTTTAGAAAAGGACATGAGTCAAGAAGCATAATAAAGCCCAAACGTAAATAAAAAGAAGCTGGTCTACCTGAATGATTTCTTATGAGCATGACAAATCAAACATCTTGAGAAAGCTTTAATTTATGTTGTTTTCCATAACTAAGGATGATTAAATTAGAATCTCCATTATCCAGCGATAGTGCTGCTGATGCATAGGCACTTTACCAACCTGCAGCTTCCTGTGCTTGTCAGCAAACCCAGAAATACCACAACAGCAGATTCTGCAGACATTGAAAATTAGCAATGCACCTTCTGGCTTTAGAAGGCAAATGCTTGTCCTCCATTGCCTAAGCAGAAGAAAGGAAAAGAAGCTTGAGCTAGAGTAATGGTTTTCTCATGATTTTAGGTGAGTCATTTAACCCCAAATCACAGAGACCCAATCAAGATACAAATAATAGTGCTTGTTTTCTCTGAATATAGGCTTAAAAAAAAAACATTGAAATAAGGGTAAATTTTACTTCTTCAATGCTCGTAGGAAATACATTATTGTTACCCACTCACCCCCTACAATCTTTTACCCTCCCCTTCCTTTTCCCCATTATCTTCAGACAAATTTCCAGGACAATTAAGAGAAACTATAAAAATTCAGGGGAGAAGGACCTGGCAACCCACTCCCAAAAATCAATCTGCCATTGAAAACCCTATGAAAAGCAGAGAAGCACTGACAATAGTGTTTCCCCTGTTGTACAGAGAGTCGCTATGAGTTGAATACCGACTCGACGGCACCTAAAAACAACAAAATAAAAATTCAGACTCCTACAATTTTCTCTTATTTCTTCATAGGTATTTCGATTTAGCTTCCAAAGGCCATCCCTCATGGATTTTGCCTCTTAAATATTATTTTTTTCCTTTAAAGAAAGGATAGGGAGAATAAACCAAGCCATTTTAGAGCAGAAGAAAATTATTTAAAACTCTCAACCTTAGGTGCAATCTGTCCATATGGGGTAAGTAAAAGTTATACAGGGAATAGTAGAAATTGTGATAGGTAACCCACTTCTAATTCCCAAATCAGTGACTTGTGTCTAGACATTTCTGGTTGTTACACTGTCACCTGTGAAAGAGGGTAACTTATCATTGGCATTTAGTGTGCAAAGGCCAGGGGTGCTGCTACACATCTCACAGTGCACTGGACAGCTCACAAAGAATCAGAAGGCCCATATTGTCAATAGTCCAAGCCTATAAAGTGAAAAACCTGAGATTTATTTTCAAAAATTTAAGTTTTTGATAGAAATCATAATCAAGTTTGAATTATATCTTGAAATATCAAAGCTAGTGTGTTAATAATGGTTTTCCTTTCAAATTTTCATGCTCTGCCCAAATATACCAGGAAACAGAATGTTCCCAATTCTTTGTAGAACTGGTATTTACCATCATCACATTCCATTTTACCTTGAAATGTTAATTGCTGGACATGGGGGCTGCATGGTTGATTTAAATTTACATTTGTTTTTAAATTTGATTAATCCGGTCTCTTAGGAGCTCATTCTTGCATATCTACTCAGAAGGAAAATAGGTTTTAGAGTATACAATAGCTTTAAAAAAATTCCTCCTTGGTTTGATACTCAAATTTTACATCTAAAGTGACTTTTCACTTCAAGCACAAAAAGATAAGAGATGCTAATAGAAGAATAAAAGATATCATCATTTATACTGGGTTTTTGTCCTGAATATCCTAGGCATGCCATCACACAGTAATAAATACTAGAGGAATTATAGCTTCAAATTACTTTCTATATTCCAGAAAATGTCACCTCTTATGAATAGCTTTATATTTGATTAAAAAATAAAAATAAACATGCAAAACTTGAAGGAGTACTCCTAGGAGCTAATATGATCACCTCCACAAAATCACTGCATGTGCATTTGCATCCACTTACATCTCTCTTGTGGGACACTCCTGCAAGAGATGTTGCTGAAAACAGGCCAGGTGCCTATTGTAAGAAGATTCTCTGGATGCTCAGAGAAAATATGGTAAATGATAAATGGAAGAGAAATAGCATTGCTTAAGTATCTAGAACTCACTATGCTTTCATTTAGATATTTTATTCTTTATCTGCTAAAGAGACTGCGAAATTGCAGCATTTTTCAGAAAACAAATGAAAACTAAGTTAGTTTCCCACAAGGCCATACAGACAGTTAAGAGAGGTGGACTAGCATTCAAATTTATGACTCTCTGACTCCAAATGTCTAGTTTTCCTTCTACGATATTTTCCCTATTTCTCACTTCTTAGCCAGAAATGGTAAATACGAGCAAGCGTCCATCCCCCCTCACATTCCCAAGCACAACTCTAATTAATCAAGTCACTTTCCCAATAACATGGATCTACCATAAAGTCCTTCTCAAGGTAGCGCTCCAGAAAGTCATTACCAATCAATCTTTATGAAGCAGCAGGTAGAATGAAGCCAATTTGCCATCTCTGATAAACATTAAGAGCACAGGCAAGGAATTCTCTGCTGTTCAGAGGAGCTGAATCAACATTCTTGAACAGAGCTTGTGCTATCTTTTGTTTTCTTGATCTCCCTAGGATGGATTTTGAATTCTATTTCAAGCAAATTCACATCAGTTTCTGCAATTTGCTTAATTTTAGCATCTACCTCACTCTAGGCCAGAGTATCTGAAATTCTATATAAGAAAAGTTTATTGAAATTTGGAGGGCACAATGTTATTAAATGAGAGTTTCATCTGCAAAGCTTTAAAGTCCTTCCTCCTTCAGGTATTTTTCAGAAGGACCATTATGCTTCAGTAAAGAATGTCAAGTAGTGCTGTTTGATTTGATCACCCAGAGATTTCCTACTCTAGCGCCATTTTGGTTAACATATTAATAACTCGAGACAACTTCAAGTAGTCTCAAGAGATAGTTTAGGATTGTAGCTGATTAGATGAAGTAGTATTGCTAAAGGACACATTCTCCTCTAATATATCTGAAGCCATTAATTGACTGGACCACTGTCTAAGATCTAGAATAATTATTTTCGAACCCTCTAATCCCCCCTGCCTTTTGCTCTCCTGACCTTGAAAATTTGCTTAATTTCATCAATCTCAGGATATATAAACATGAATCTCTGTACATATAAACTAAAGGTCTTCAATGACCCTGAAGTGACTCCGTGACTTGGTAAATCTTGTCTAATATGTTATTTTATATTTTATCACAGTCCCTTAAATATAAACTGCTAAAATGGTCCAGAGACACTCAGCTAACTGTCCAGAAATAGAAATAGTTACATCACAATCCTTTTTGTTAGAAATACATTATTTTTAGGTCTTTTGTTGAAGTAAACAACATAAAATAGCACAGATATTAAATAGGCACTTCTACATATTTTGTTCATTTTGGATCAACAGTCTCTTTTCTTGGATTATAACTAAAGATTTCTTTGATGAAAACCACTGACTTTCACTAGTTCAATGTAGCTACAATATGTGAGGTGGTTTTTATATGTGTATGTGTGTTAGCTTTCAGGGGTAAACTACTATAAATTACTGTTTCTAGCTAGGTATGTCCCAGTATTGATATATGTGGCATCAGTGACCTTCAAATTTATCATCTCAACAATATAATTTTGAAAAAATTAATAGTAAACATTATTTAAAGGAATTTATACTCAATTAGTTTCTTGGCAAGGAGAGAAAGAAGAATTCTACTAATACTGTTTTCAAAAGATTTTTTTTACATATGTATTCTCATTTGGGCCATAAACTGTCTTTATCTCCATATTACAACTGAAATAACTAAAGCTCAGAATTGTTCAATAATTTGACCATTCATTTATTCTTCAATCATTTGTTGTTGTTGTTGTTGTTAGGTGTCCTCAAGTCAGGTCCAACTCTTAGTGATCGTATGCAAAGCATACCAAAACACTACAAACATTTGCTATACACAGGATCTTTTTATACTTGAGTCCATTGTTGCATTCACCAGATTTCTTCTCATTTTGAGTTGTGTCACATCAGTAAATGGCAGTGTCAGGGGCTTTACTCCATTCCCATCATGAAGGTAGACTCTACTCTGAGGATACAGCTCTTTCCCACTCATCTTTTGAATGTCTTCTGGCCTAGGGGCTCATTTTCTGTCACTTTATTTGACAGTATTTCTCAATTATCCATAGGGTTTTCAATGTCTAATTGTTTCTGGAGTGGATTGCCAGGTCCTTCTCCCTTGTCTGTCTTAGCCTGGACAGTTGGAACCTGCCAATCATAGGTGGCCCTGCTGGTATCCAAAATACAGATGGCAAAACTTTCAACATTACAACAACAAGAAATCCCCCACAGCACAACAAACTGAGAGACACATGGGTGATCAATCATTTACCTTCACCTTTCCTTTTTTGACATGACATTTAGAAAACTCTGGATGCTCTTCAGTGACACTCAATGAACATTACTAGAGAATGTCTTATGTCAAGGTATGTGAAATACATAGATTCGGGAGCCTAGTAAATCTTAGCTTGAATTCTGACTCTGGCACTTTCAATTTTTCTCAAGGTCACATATTTAATAATTGGAGGAACTATATTCAAAATAAGTTGAGTTGATTTCTTTCTTAAATTTTCCCAGTATTCCACCTTCTGGAAAGCAGTCTCTCCAAAGACAGCATGCTTTTCTTTATCCTCTCTATAACAGATACTTCAACATAAAACTACGCCTGCATGTGCCTGCACACACACAGACTCACAGGGGCTAAAAGGAATTTATAAGCTCATAAATAACAAGTTCCTCATCTGAAATGAGACTATACAGTTTTAAAAGCTATGATATGAGGACTTTATAAAGAAATTCCAGAGATGTATTCTTTGGCCTACTTTTAATACCTGTATCATTCATAATTAGAGATTTTTAAGAAGAGAGGTAGATTTGCCATATGTAATTTTTCTCTTGAGTAAGAAACCAGAGTGAATGACTAAGGGAGAAAACCACGGCCTCTAAAGCAAAATAACAGGATGACATTGGAAGAATGCTAAGAAGGCCTTAAGGCACCTACACAGAATTACCAAGTGGATAGTCAACCAGAGTCTAGGGCTGGGGACTCAAAGTCAACAGGCAAGGGCAGGAGGTGAGTTGGATGTCTGTTGATGCATGTCCAACCATGAGGCAAAACCCTGACATATGCCTCCAGTCCCTTAGAACTGAAAAGGGAAAGGTCATGCTTCAAACTTAGGTGCCAAAGGTAGCAACTAAGTTAAAAAACTGGATATAAAGCAAAGGTTCAGAGTTAGAAATTCCAGCAACAAGACAAATAAAAACTTGGTTTCTAGACTTGACACTAAATGGATTCAGGGCAAGTCACTTAGGCTGTCTGGATCTTGGTTTTCTTATATATAATATGAGATGAAACCAAATTATCCCTAGAGCTATTTCTAGCACAGAGGAACAAAGAGAAGAGCAGTTATCAAAATTGGAGGTAGCGTGAAGAGAAAAATCAATACCAAAGTAAGACTCAATGCTGAGCCATCAAGTTGTGGCTTAAAAGCCCATTCCCATGCCTTTTATGAAGAATGAGCCCAGACAGTAAGATACAGAGAAAACATTTCCCCTCCACCACAAGTAATATGTATATATATCAAGAAAATCTTCTCAGTTAAAATCTCTCACAAAAGGCATAATTTAATTGTAGTTGCAATAAAATAGGATAATATGAGAAATGCTAATGACTACTGTCTCTGGAGAAAGACAGTTTGGAGCTATATGAAGAAACAGGCAAGGGAAAAATAAAGGATCCAGAAGAGAAAGAATAGCCAAAAAAAGCAGAGCCAACTGGTTCTTCCACAAAACAAAGGGAATTCTGCTGTAAGCAACATAATGTGACACACAAAGATGAGGGTCTTGAAAGGATTTTAGTTTTCAACAGAAGAATTCTGACCTGAATCTAGAAAGTGATAGGTCCCAGACTAACACAGACACATCTGTGCCCACAAAGAATAGAAACAACTCTTCTGCTTTGGAATCCAAAAATAGAAATTAAAGACCTATCAGGGAAGAAGAGAACTCAAGCAATTCAGAGCTTGAGGAGGAGGAGGACAATATGGGGGTGTTAGTGGAAGAAAATGATTGAAGATTTAAATGTAGAGAACTAGAGAACTAGATCTCTCAGATGAAGCAGTTTTATATCTTACACACAAAGAAATTGAGACCCAAAAAGATAAAGCTAACAAAATTATGTAGGTAATTAATTTTGAATAAGCACAAGTTATATATTTATAATAACCTACTTCATAAGCATGACACACAGAAAGACATGAAGAAGCACATCTTGTCTGTCACTTACGTTTGCCTCTACCATTAGTAAAACAGCATCCTTTAAATTCCCGAACATCTGTCCTAGAACACCGTCATCAGCTCAAAAAAAGAAGACTGAAAGTAACTTGAAAAGGTAAAGGCCCTGAAGAGTCCATATCTGCCTGCATTGAGAACCAGGTAGCCCATGTTACCATCATACAACTACAATGCTGCTATCCATGTGATCTTGAGGAAGTCACCTCGAGGTTAAAATAAGAAAGGTGAATTAACATGTTGTTCATTATGAGAGTCAATGACTTTCCCAGCATGGTAATTTTTTGTGGTGAAGAGATTAGTGTACTCTTATATACAAACACACAACTGCCAAAAGGCAAATTTCATCCAACAGCATGCTCTCTTGGATACCAGTTTTTCATATAGCCATTTAAATTATAAAAACAGACATCCTCCTGCAATTTTTCTTTACTGACAAATCATAAATAAATGAATGTTTTTAGATAGAATGAAAGGTTAAAGGCCAATAAGACTTATTAACAAGGAAAATACTATTTGAACATCTTCATCTTTAAATCTAAAAAGAATCTAGCAAAATTTCTCTAAAGAGTTAGACTTCAAAAGTGTGCTTTTTCATTTTATAATTAGTAACAAGAAAAGATCTTGAGGAAAGAAAATAGCATTCCAAAGCATCATAGCCAAGGCCAGTTTACCACTTAGCAAGGATAGTATAATTTTAATTGCATATTTAGGTCATTGGCTGTAAGTGCTGATAAGCTGTTACCATGAAACACCTAAAATCAATAAAGAAAATGTTAGAAGGAAAAAGATGTTGTAAGTGGAAATGTTAAGAGATTCTTAACTATGCTGTTTTAAATGCTACTGTTGGAACGCAAACTGAACTTTAAGCACAATTTAGCAGAACTATGACAAGAAAGACCCCTGAACCACACTACTTATTTTCAATTGTACTGAAAGCTTGCAGTGTTGTGTTTATGCCAGATTAATTTAGTCAAGAGTAAAAGTATTCATTTAGGCACACAGTCCTCATTGCATCTGTCCTCACTGAGAAGATGAAAAACCAAAAAGAAAGAATTTTCTTTGCTACAGAATTCTTTAAAAATTCTCAAAATCACGTTTGCATATGCTACAGTATATCAGCACTTTGACAAACACATATTAAACATATAATTATGCAGAAAATCATTTCATAATCTATTACCTCTACTATTTTGGATTCCTATTGAGTCACCTAATTGTTTTTACAAAATGTTTCAAATTTTAAAATGTATTTTTAGATGGTACCTAATCAAAGGTTAACTATTTACAAAGTTTTATGGGTTAGTAAAGATTTCAGTTTTCCAATGCTATACTCACTAAAACTATTTTTGAAAGCAGTTGGTATGATGAAGATAATAGGGCTGCACAATTGTATATAAACCTGTACTTATAGTGTACATAAATAATCCATTTATATACAATTGATTGGGTGTACATTATGTGGGACTGACATTTGTGGTGTTCACTAAAGATATAACAGCCATTCATCAAAGCAATTCATTAAATATATACTAATAGGAGCAAGATGGAAACAGATTTGCCCTCTTCCCTGGAAAGTTATTTTAAACTAATATTCAGCCTTTATTAATATCAACTCTAAGTCCCAAGTTCACGATGATATTTTACTAGGTTTAGAGATACAACAGTAATAGCAAATGTGAACAAAGTAATAAAGGAAGGGTGGAAGAAAAGGAAGAGCAGGGAGAGTGGATAAAAAATCAAAAATCTTTGTAAAATACAGAATGTAATTCTCTAAAATGAAATCACAATCATGCTGTAATTTATTTATAAAACTTTACATTATTAAAATCCACTGTAAAATTACCTTAGAATTATGATTTTCATCAAATGTCAAATAGTAGTTTCCGCCATTCTGTTTTTTGGTTTTTTTTTTTTTTTTTTTTTTTTTTTTTGGTTAAGTTCACTCAACCATCTATCTTATGTGTGGGAAAATTGCAAGGGAGTGGATTGTCACACCCTACTCCCATGTTTGCAGTGCCAGAGATCAAACGGAGGGCCTCAGAGCATGAAGAGCAAACATTCTACCAACTGAGATAAACCCCAGCCCATTTTCTTGAGCAAGATGGTCCAAATCTGTGTCTGTCTTTTGTCAATCCACTCCATGGAAAAGAGACAAAAAATCACCAAATCTGACAGCTGAATTACAAATGATGAATAAAGTTAAAGCATTTTCTTTTTACCTTTGTTCCCTATATTTTAAAGACCTGACTTCGACCTATTGTATTGGAAAGTCAAACAAACACGTGCATACACTCACAACATGTATTTCTGAACAGTAAAATACAGGCATGCATATTTATCACAGAAATAACAGTTCCCTCAGGTGCTATTTTTGGGCTGGGATTTAGCTCAGTTGGTAGAGTGCTGCTCTGCAGTCTCTGAGGTCCCGAGTTCGATTCCCAGCACCGCAAAATGGGAGAAGGCCGTGGCCATCCACTCCCAAGGCAATCCTGAAACAGCCAGCCATTGAAAACCCTATGAGGGTAGCTATGAGTTGGATACCAACTCGATGGCACCTAACAACAACAACAACAACAGGTGCTATTTGGCAACGTTTGGAGATATTGTTGATTGTCACAACTTAGGTAGTGATACTGGGATCTAGCAGTTAGAAACTGAGGATGCTGCTTGTTGTTAAGTGTTGTGGAGTCAGGTGCAACTCATAGGGACCATCAAGGGGTTTTCAATGTCTGATAGTTTGGGGGTTGCTTTGGGAGCAGATTTCCAAGTACTTCTTCCATTTTGAGGTGCTGGGGATTGAATTGAGGGTCTCAGGGAGGGCAGAGTGGCAGTCTACCAACTGAACTAAGCCCTAGCCTGAAGACACCACTATACATCCTATACTGCACAGGACATCCACCCACAAAAAAGAATTATTTCAGCTAAAACATCAATGGTGCCAAGGTTGAAAAAAAACTGCAATAGAAATATTCAAGCCATTTAGCTGTCACTACTTAAGAAAAATTTTAATGAATTGATAAATAATATACCAAGTAGTTAAACTATCATTTAGAAGATAATTCCAAATGAAAATTATATTTAAAAATATATTTCATGCATTGTTATAATTGTTGTTATTATTATCATTATTATTATTACATTTCTAGGGGTTTGAGCCCAGGGTCTTGCTTATACCTGGCAAGTGTTCCACCACTGAGCTACACTCCAAGCCCCAGTTTTATTTTTTTATCTTGGAATAGAATTATGCTAAACTGTGTAGGCTGCCTCTGGCCTTGAACTCATGATCCTCCTGCCCCAGCCTCCAAAGTCCCTGGGATTACAGGGGTGTGCATGATACCAGGCTTGAAAATACATTTCTTAAGGACTTTTTCCATAGCCTGGTGCCATTTAACTTTCAGTTTCACAGTATTCAGATAAGAATTGACTGTAAATCATCCCATTCCATTGTAGCTTTACACCAACATACCTTCATAAATTTCAAGAACAGGACCACATAATTAGTCTAATTTCAAAGCAAATTCACATATTATGTAGCTGTATTATGAGT
The DNA here is from genome assembly GCA_007922755.1 of Pedetes capensis. Classification (NCBI taxonomy): domain Eukaryota; kingdom Metazoa; phylum Chordata; class Mammalia; order Rodentia; family Pedetidae; genus Pedetes; species Pedetes capensis. The sequence continues at coordinate 147,750 of VMDO01000800.1, read as the reverse complement.
TTGGGCTGGGATTTAGCTCAGTTGGTAGAGTGCTGCGCTGCAGTCTCTGCAGTCCTGAGTTCGATTCCCAGCACCACAAAAATGGGAGAAGGGCCTGGCAATCCACTCCCAAGGCAATCCCGAAACAGTCAGCCATTGAAAACCCTATGAGGTTTGCTATGAGTCGGATACCGACTCGACAGCACCTAACAACAACAGTTATGAGGCTGGATTGGCTTTACCAAAAGAAATGTAACTTTGACCCACAAGTTACAAAATATGAACAAGTATTAAGCAAACTTCCTATGAGTTTCTAAGATATATTTCCATGTCGAAATAAATATTTCTCATTAACATTTAAAATAAATGTGAGACACAATATTTTTTCCATCAAATTCAGCATCTCTGCGAAGGCTTAATTTCCTGTTAAAAGAGCCAATATGCTTTTAATGTGTTTCACCTTTTGAGACCAGTGGGTAATAAAATCCTCAAATTAAGTAGATTGCATTTTAACTTAGATAAACTAATAGCACAATTAGAGCACCACATAATTCACCATTATTGCTCCAAAGGAAATCACTTAAGTATTTAAGCTCTTTAGAAAAACTTTACTGATAATGACAAAAGTCTCTTGAAGATTAGTTGTATTGGTGTCAGTGGTAGGTAAAGGGGGAAGGGTAGCATTGTAAGATGCTCTTTTATTGTTCCCCAATCATACACAGATTTTTAATGACATTTATTATGTTTCTCTCTTCTACTGCCCTCAAAATGTCAAAGAGAGATGCCAGTCTTTCTAGTCCTACATGATTTTAACCATGAGGAATGCAATTAGACTGACTGAACCTTAGTTATTAGATGGAATAATTTTCATTGTTCTCAATAACCTCCATCATCCTAGAATAAGTGTGTTTATTTCATCAATATACAAATTGAAGACTGCTTAAATTCTTTTTGAAACAATGACAGATATATCTACCGCAATGCATACACTCATAGGTAAATTATTTGGTTTATATGAGCACTTGATTTCAGGAAGGGAACAGACAGCTCTGTTTTCTATGACTTCTTTCTGAGCCTCTTAATTCCACACCACATTAGCAATAACTATAAAAGCTGCACTCTGGAAATTCTGGAAAGCCTGAGTATAAAATAGAAAATAGGCTTTGAAAGTCTATGAAAGTTAATATTAAACAGGAACCCATAGCATTCATAGATGACTGATTAAAAAACAGGTATTTGAAGTTTCTTTTGTGATTATTATAGATAAGAAAATTAAGAAAAAAACTAAATTGCTGGTGATTTTGTTGTTGTTGTTCATTCCCATGGTGACCATTTGGCAGTGGGATAAAGTGAGTTTTTGTGTATTTGTTTGTTTAGTAACATTATCAGCAATTGGAAAACTATTACTTTCCTCGTTTCCAGATGAATGGTCCTGCCTAATTCTTATGTATGCATTTAGTAAGGGATAACAGACAAGTCCACATGCTACATACAAGAACCCAGTGCTTGGAAACTTTCTACAGGTGGCAATTACATAAAAACAAGCCATTTGGAGAAAGAAACTGATGGTCTCAACTTTACAGCATAGAAAAATCCCAGATATGGAAGACAAGAGAACCATACAGTGCAAGTAATTTGTAATGGGAAATAGAATTTTGTCATCAAAATCGTTTATGTGTTCCTGGGTACTCTGATGTCTTTTACCACTGAGATCTGCACACTAATCATTACTTTGGATGTCTTCCTGAGGTTTTGAAAGAATTCATATGTCTAGGCATAGTGAAGTACTTTCTGTCTCTAAGAGAAAGTGCAATGCACATAAACTTATTTAAATAGACTCTTGTACTGGAGAGAAGAGATCATTCAAAATTTGATGAAAAGGTAAATTGCAAAGACACCTCATATCTCCAAAGAACAAAATCTAAGACTCTTTGGGGACAAACTTGTTCTTTAGATTATGTGTTAAAATTAGGAGGATGGGTTTTGTTTGGTTGGTTGGCTTGTCTAATAACACACAGACTCACAAGGTGAAGACAGAGGTCAGAAAATGTGGCGGTTTTTGCAAATACTTGCTATGTCCTCAACTGGAGGATTTGTGCCTATTTTCTTTAAAATTCCACACCCAAAAGATGGAATGTGGATAAACGAAATGAATGTCTCGGGAAAAAGTTTGGTAGAAAGAAGATATAATATTTAGATCAACTTACATTTATAAACTCCCTGATGATGCTCACAGATCATCATGATGATGAATGAACAAAAATAAATATTTTATTTGTATTTTTATAATAAATATTAGTTGAGACCTCACTATATGCCAATACTTGTAATTGCTGGGACTACAGCATCAAACAAGATAAACATCATCCTTCTCTCATTCAAAAACAATCAGGAGTTGATTTAAAAATCAGAAAGTCATAAGTAATATGAGAAAAATTAAACAGAGTGCTATGAAAATTACCACCGGTACTCTACCCACTGTGCTCCTGCTGCCACTCAAACTGGGGCTGCCTTGGCTGCCGTACCATATAACCTTCACAGGGGTCTGCTATATCATCAGTCTTACTATCCCGCTAAAATTCTTTCATTGCCTCTTGGTAAATATAGGCTACTACCTTTAGTGATCCAGACCCTTCAGAGTGAGCCCTCCCCACCTATTCACCTTCCATCCTCATCTTCCATACTATGCATAATTATGTCACATTGCATATAGCACTCAATTATTCAATCATTTCTCCATCCATTTAATCTCATATGAAAGGAACAATTTATTGAGATGTATATATGTGCTTGGACTACAGAAATGAATATAAATATTCCTATTCTCTTCCATTATAAGAACTTAAAATCTGGTATAGAAGCCAGATGCTAATCACATTTCTTAAGGAAACTGCCAATTTCAAGTGTGGGAAGGATTTTAGAAAAGAAGAGCATGATATCAATAGAATGCATAAAAAGGGATATGAAGCCCAGAGGGAATGACAATTAGGCACCTTGGAATTTTTCTTCGTATGTTCTAATGATGGGTTTCTCTGTGTTCCTGGCACTTGTGCACTACTTAAAGGTGAGCTGTTCCTGGGTCCCTAGCTCACTATACAGAATACATAGAAAATATTCAAAAGAATAGAAGGATTATTTGCCATAAATTGATACCTCTTCCTAATATATTACACATAGCTGGGACTGTTACAAAAAGAGGCAAAATTTGTAAGCTCAGTTTTATTGTTATCAAATGTTTGCCTTGCTAAGATCTTCTCATATCCTCACACTCAACTCTTTTGGCCAAAGGTCTTTGTCTTTTGTACTCCAACTCAGTGTGAAACTGTGTCCTCAGATTCTGCATTCCTATAGGAAGTATGGGCTGGGATTTAGCTCAGTTGGTAGAGCGCTGCGCTGCAGTCTCTGAGGTCCTGAGTTCAATTCCCAGCACCACAAAAATGGGAGAAGGGCCTGGCAGTCCACTCCCAAGGCAATCCAGAAACAGCCATTGAAAACCTTATGAGGGTCGCTATGAGTCGGATACCGATTCGATGGCACCTAACAACAACAACAACAACAACAACAACAACAACAACAACAACAATAGGAAGTATAATATTAACCTGCTGACATCTCCCCCAGAGCTAGGAGTCTAAAATGTATATATAGAAAGGGAGATTTTCTCTCTAGTAATAGAAAATCCAGGGTAATATGAAACTTGCCTCTCAGATTTTGTGAATGGGAACATCCCTTTGGATGTATACTGTGTATCCCCAGACAGTAATCACGTTGCACTGGAAATGATAGGGAGATAAAGAGAATTCAAGGTTAAATAATCCTGAATTGGCACAGCATGGCACTTATTTATATCCTTATGCACCTGGATATATGTAGTATTTTACATTTTCACATATTCAGGGATGTAATTTCCAAACCCGCATTTAGAGGTCAAACACTCAAGCAACCACCTATTTCCATCTATTTGTGCTTAATGCTTAAGGCTGAAAATGTTTCAAACAAATCATAAAATCACATTACATCAGAAAAATAACTTTCTTAGAATGTCCAGAGGGTAATGTTTTGGATAGATTAAACTAAAATATCATATCAAGGAAGTTACTGGCCTGCAAAACATAATGTTCTTTTTAACTAGAAAGAGCACAGACCTGCAGAATAAGAATGGCAGAGGAATTTCATTTTTTAATGTCTAAACAATTTAGCTCCTTGTTCTCATTTTATCAAGATGAAATTTGAGAAATCATTTTTCTTATTAAAACTTCTGGAAAAATATCTTACTAGGAAGTAAATTGTGAAATCTAAAGGTAAAATTTATGACTTCTTTCATTATCTTCCTTTGTGACTGTCATAATTTAGGATTATTATCTTGAGAAGAATCAAATTGTACTAGAAAATTAATGTTTCTGTCTTCAATTTAATTCTGTTTCTTTTACAGAGTACATTAGAACTATTCTAAAGTATTCTTGGCATGGGCAATACTTCGATGCATATAGATATCAAGATAGCTAGAGATAGAAATATAGATAGATAGCTTAAGATTAGTTACAATTATTTACATCCTTTACTCATGTATTAACCATACTTTTTAGATGTCATTTCAAATGTTTAAGCAAAGGAATTCAAATTCCTCAAAGCAGAGTCTTTATGCATGGCAGTGGTTTTTTGTATATGAGAAAGCAAACTCTTATTTTTACAGAAAAAAAAGGGCCAAAGAAATTATATGAGAGCAACTGTATGTCCTTTTACAGCTAGAAGTTGGCTTTACACATTCCACGACTCATAAATAAACAGAAGAGTTCTGTGAACTATATGCAGATGGCTGGGTCTACACTGGGAGGCTTTTGTGATGACTTTGGTTTGCTTCCCTGTTTTGCCATCTCTTAAAATATCTGCAAAAAAAAATTTTTTTTTGCTCTGCTCTTCAGAAATAGGACAAGTAGAATCCTGTAACTTGAGAATTTGTTCTCCACTTGCTTAGACCTTTATAAAGCTTGGAGAAATCCACTTTTCCCCTCATTATTGCTCACATAAAAATATCTGTCCGCACAACTGGCATGAAAATGTTTTATGTTTTAAATATTCATTGCTTTATTTTTAAAGGATAACACAATAACGAAAGTACAATGAGAGTGGCAAAGCTACAAGGTGGTATAGGGAAGTAATAAGCCAAAGAAGGAAAAAAAAATCCCACAAACCACATAAAGGAAGAGATGAGATCAGCCACGTAAGTAAGCGAGTTTAAGGTTACCACACTGGCACTGAGTTAAAGTGTCTCTGCCAAGCCCAAACGAGAAAGAAAAAGTGAGAAGAATAAGGGTATCTGAGAGAGCAAGCAGAGAGACTAGGCACCAAAGTCAGAGAGGAATGCTAAGAAAGCAATCTCTTCCTACTCTACCTGGTTATGGTAAAGAAATCCTAGTAGGCTGGTAAGGACATAGATATGCATACCAGCATTTATTATTTAAACTTTTCAAGTCCTTGTATTCAACAGCCCTCACTCCTTCAGGCATTTGTGCTCTCTCTCTGTGACTTTCTCACCATTACTATGATAGGAGCAGTCATCTGCTTAGCTAATCATAATGCTCCTTTCTTAATAGCAAAAGCCTAAGGGTTTTGGCAATGCAAAAAGTATTGGCATTTCTCTGATGTATATTCAAAAATCTATATTACAATTCTTAATTCAGCACTCATGAGTCAGCAATAGATGCACTGTATCTTTAAAAAGACATGAAGGCTTCCAGTCAAACCTTTTAAAGCTTTACAAATAACATTTCAAGAGGGTTGAGAATGTGGACTAAGATAGCAGATGGCTTTTAGTACAATACTGCTCCAGGATCCTTTGATTTTATTACTTTTGCTTTTGATGCTGCCTTTCTCGGGTTTGTTTTGATGACTTTGTGGCCTAATGGACTGAAAGCAGACAGAAAAGCCAAAAACCCTTAAGTCCTAATGACAGTGACTTATTGGGTGACCTTGAGTGTTATATTTCCTTATCATAGTTTCTATGGCAAAAAATAAAAATTATTCTGAGCCTTCCAAAGGATAGGCAGAGGCGATTAGTAATTACTACTCAACTTGCATAGTATGAAATATTTATTCTTTCCATGAGCCAGACACTATTCCAGGAAGTTAACATATTTTGTGGCTTACACACTATAGCTGGATAAACTGTAAATAGTAAATTACATTTTACACATGAAGAATTGAAGCTCAAGAGTTTTGTTTTTGATTTTTCTTTTTGCGGTACTGGGGATTGAACCCAGGGCCTCGTGCTTGCATGCTCTGCAAGTGCTGGACCACTGAGCTGAGCCCCCAGCCCATTTTGTTTTTACTTTTTGAGACAGGGTCTCACGAAATTACACAGACTGCTTGTGTTCTTGAACTTGCGATCCTCCTGCCTCCACCTCCCAAACCTCTGGGATTACAGGCGTGTGCCACCGAGCCCCGTTTAAGCTCAAGAGTTTTGAGGACTCAAGTTTAAGTCTGCTGAACTATAATTCCTTTTCTTTTCTTTTTTTTTACACTGTATTATCTCCGCTAATGAATGATGGTAATTAAGTTACAAAAATGTTTAGTTCAGTAATTATTATTTATTATATATAGTAATTATATATACTATATAGTAATTACTGTACATGGTAATTATATGTAGTTATATAGGATACACTATATGTAATATAATATGTGTAATTTCATGTGTAGCTTATGTACTTACAAATATATATTTCTCATATTTAGTATATTACTTTGTAATATAATATTGTAATAGGGTGGTCTTTTACACCAGTGTGCCATTTTTATTTGACATGAGTCAATGTCTACTAGTGTATTATTATGTGAAAACAAGTACCCAAAAGAAAAAAAAAAAGAAGGAAGGAAGGAAGAAAGGAAAAAAGGAAAAATGAAGGCAAACGGTAGATATTTTACTCCCCAAAGATCCATAAGTTACTATTAAATTTTTAAATGTGTAGAAAATGGTTTGATTTGTAAGAATGTTTGGCTCCTGATTTGAGAGTGAAGTCACAGTGTTAGGTTGTATTTATTTAGTGGATCTTGGCTCAATTATTTTTCTTGTAGGTTACTGTTTTTGCCAGAGGAAATAAGTTCAGTGGTGCTTTCCAGTTCCAGGGAACAGATGAAGAAAAGAAATTTGAATCTTCACTAAAGAAAAAGAATAAAAACGCAGACAGACAGAAAGAAAATTCATACTGGAGCTGCCCTGGCTACTCTAGCAAAGGTATGGCCTGGTTTGTGCAATGAGTGCTTGTGTTCTATGTGTACTTGCTGACAGATCACTTCCAGGTGGCTGATGCTTTTCTTTTTCTTTTTTTCTGTTTTTAAATTTAAAACAGGAAAGAAAAGAACATCTTTAAAATGTGTTCGGGAAATGCTGATAAGTTAAGGATGAGGCAAAGGTATGACTGGAATGATTACAGCCACTTCTGAATGCTAAGGTATCAAGAAAATACCTGATTTACATACCTCCCCTAAGAGGTAATTCCAGGAAAGGAAGGATCAAGCAATTGAGACAAAAAAAAAAAAAAATCTCTTTATCTCCTTTGTTCAGTGCCTCAGATGGCCTCATGCCTATGGTTTCTTTAAACATATATATGTGTGTGTGTGTATGTGTATATATATACATACATATATATATATATATGTGTGTATATATACATATATACATATATATGAAATATATATGTATAACATATAAACACATATATGTATATATACATATATATGAAATATACATGTATATGTATACTATATATGAAATATATATATAGTATTTCATATATATGAAAAATATATATTTCATTCAGCAAGTCTCAAAAAACATTAGAACATTAATTTATAATATTTGTGCATATGTGGTAGAATTCCCTAAGATTTTAAAAACTAACATGCCAATGGATGATAGGCCATATGGAATACCCAGGCATTCTGTACACAACTGCAGCTGATTATTTCTCCTAGCCCCCAGCCCCAGCATGATGAAGAAGAAATTTGGCTATAGTACTTTGGAACCTAAGATGCACTTATGGACTGCTAATGCTAAATGGGAACTGAATTGGTCTCATATAAGACACTAATGGATTCAAACACAATGATATTTTATAAATTATTTTAATGTATTGTATATCCTTTATTTAGTGCCTTACATTAGGGTTTCATTTATAATAAAGTAGGAATTAATTTGGAGAAATTGAAGAAAATAAAAATTTCCAGTTGGCAAGCATATTCCCTTCAACTTATAAAATACTACCTTTTCAGAATATTCATAAGGCTTTCTCAAAATGTAAAGAGAAATTCTTCAAAACCTTTAAATTTATCAACCTGGAAAGAAATGAAATTCACACACATTGTCCAAATGAATCCCATGGTCTATCCTCTTAGACTCTCCTATTCATTGATATTTTTTGTTTTCCCTCCATTTTCTATTTTGTTTTTGATTTTCCTGCTCATCTAACACCAACTTCTTGGGTGTCAGAGCTGGCCACATATGTGTATTTTAATAACATAACCTGTTCCGAGATAAAATGGTAGGCAATTATCTCTGGAATGCGGCAGAAAAGAATTCCTTAAGCCTCTAGCTAGCTGTAGAGGGCTTACATTAATCATTCCCTCTCTGCATGCTTGTCTTCTCTTGCTAGTGTCCAATGTCAAGTCAGACAGTCCATGCAGGACCCCTGATAGAAACTTAAAAGGGCATTACTACTCATAGCAGGTGGCCAATAGGAACAAGGCCTTGGCCCAGAGTCCTTTTATTAATTTCTGCAAGGTCTAATCCACTATTTGGGGGCATATTGGCTGCTAAAATAAATCCTTGTTATATTACTTATCATACAAGTACTGATTCAGCATATTTAAAAAATGTGTGAAGCAGTTTGGGTTATATCCCAAACCACTCTAGATTTTGTGTGCCTATTAGTTGTTGCTTTCTTTTTTGAAAATACTGACAACCAGAAGCTGGCTTCTCATTGTTAAATGTTTTATGTGTGACCTGAGAAGAAACTAGGAACTCCCTTCTCTGCTGGTCAGTAAATGTGAGTCAGCTATAACAAACTCTAAGGCATTTAGCTCAGCTACTGAAGGTAAGCAGTGAGTTATTTTGACATGCATTCAAGGTTGCAATAATGTAAATGGTATATTCATTAGGGGATTTTATCTCTCATATTTGAAACCTGCAAGTATTGTAATACCATCTTGAAATGAGCTGTACTAGCTAGAGCCAGACATTTTTTTTTATCATCATCATAACCTCCAGGGTACAGGTTTTTATCATAACATTATTTTACTCCTAGATCTACTGATCATGTTTTCAAAATTATTTACCCTTTCACAATAAAACATTCAGGAGATAAATTTAAAATTTCATAAACCACAGTAAGTGTTGCTATGAAAAAAACTCAACACGCACAGTACCTGGGCAGCATTGGTTATTCTTTATAAAGCAACTTAGGAGATTTCAATAAATTGATAATACCTTCCCCTACACTTTCTATTTCTTACATACTGTTAGATTTCAAATTGTCTTTTTTACTTACCAAAGATAAAATTCAGATTGTTAGCTATGTAGTTTTCCATTTCATATGCTAACTTCCTTCTGTGAATAGTAGAAGTTTTTCTCTTACTGCACTTAATATATTTGGTCTGCACACATTTTTATCAGCATAATCAGATAATCTCTGTAAAGTCATTGACTACATATTATTTATTTATCTTTGCATTACTTGCAATACCTTGTAAATAATAATGACTAAAGAAATTAATGAAATTAAATAAGGCAGCACTACTCTCTTCATATTTTGGTCTTCTAATAACTACTTGAATCAAATAAATATGGATTATATAACATAGTGAATTAATGATTAAAATAAATTAGCACTGCTAACATCTTCATTCCCTCTGTTTTGGCCCAATAGCTATCTAAGTCACCACATATGGATTATGTAAGGCAGTAAAACAGGAATTAAAATATGGTAGCTCTGCTTAATGCTAAAGTAGGCTTCTTTATTTCATATCTTGTGATTTTATTGCTTATGTTATTAGTGCAAAAATATCTTCTCTCTCAATTGAAAAAATTTCTCAAGATGCATTTATACTTATGGGTTCAATTACTATTTATATCATCTTGTGAAGCAGATAGACAAATGTTATTAGACCTACTGTACCAATGGTAAAATGATAGACAATATGGCTATGAGCTGCCCAAAGTTGCATATGTTAATTTATAGAGTCAGCATAAAAATATCCAGGTCCTGGCCTTTGTGTTTTGCCCTATCTTCCAGCCATTGACACAGATTTTATGTGATGACACCTCATGTGATTGGCTCTCTTAGCCCAGAACATGGTGCTTCCTGAGAATGACTTTTCATTCTTACTACTACTAATAAAATTATTATTTTATTAACAAGTCACTGTTGTTAGGTGCCATCGAGTCAGTATCCGACTCATAGCGACTCTCTGTACAACAGGGGAAACACTATTGTCAGTGCTTCTCTGCTGTTCATAGGGTTTTCAATGGCAGATTGATTTTTGGGAGGGGGTTGCCAGGTCCTTCTCCCAAGCCTACAGCTTCTGTGGTTCCCAGGCGGTCTCCCATCCAGGTACTAACCAGGCCCAACCCTGCTTAGCTTCCGAAATCTGACGGGATTGGATGCCACAGGGCTATGGCAGCAAGCAACATGCCACTAGCATGTGGTAAATATCAAATCTGGAAAGATAATTTTGATTAAAACTCGAACCACCAAGCCAAGTGTCATGGTGCTTACCTACAATACCAGCACTCAAAAGGATGAAGCAGGAAGATTGTGAGTTCCAGGCCAGCCTAGGCTACATAGTGAGACTGTATTTTAAAAATAAAATTGTGTAACAACTAACTAACTCTCTCCACTGCCTCTCCTACCCATCTGGTTATTATTATATATGACATTCTTATTCTTACTCTATTGAATATACATGTGATAATGGTTCTAAAATCTATTTTATTGATAGATTAAACAATGTTTAATGCATCACTAAAAACATAAAAAACAATGTTTATAAAATTTGAATTTCTGAATAGTAAATTAGGACAGTGGAAAAATATTGCTTTGTGCAATTTTATCAGATACCTCCAGAAAATTTCTCTGTATAAATGTAACTAATAAATAATAAATAATGTACCTTGCACAAATGAATTGCCTTAGACATATGATTATGCAAAGAGAAAAAGAGCCAATTTTGGTCTGTTTGAAGAAATGTCTTGGAAGAGATTCAAGATTTTCTTTTTTCTACTTTCATCTGTATTAGTTTAGAAGTGAATATTTTTACCAAAGACCATCAAACATAATTCAGTTCAACAAGCATTTAGCAAAAGTAACCATGTGCCAGACAGTGTTTCATAGTTGGGAATCCAAGTAATTTAATAAGACATTATGCCTGTCTTCAAAGAAGTAGGAGAAAGGAGTGGTTCAAAGCTCAACTCTCTTCTGTTTCAACCCCCAACTCCACTATGCACCAGTAATACAACATTGACCAATTAACTCTGTTGTGTCTCCATTTCCTTTTCTACAAATTCTTGATAAAAACTGTGTCTAATGCATTTCTTTATTGTGCTGAGAAAGATCATAATATACCATTTATAGTGCTAGTATAAAGTGAAAATATAAAGCACTTGGTTTTAAAAAATATTTTAAGAATTTCAAAACAGTGACAGCAATGTATTAAACTAAGTGGGGGCTTTTCTGAGTCTGAGTTTTGTGTAATTCCACAGGTCAATGTCCAAATATCTAAACCAGTAAGCTAAGTCCATGGCATATGCTAAGTGTTGCATGTGTTAGCATACTGAAGAGCTATCCACATAAAGGAATATGGCATTTTTAAAGATACTGACTACATCTAAAATTTCTGCTGAGTTCTTAAGTTAATGCCGGTACTATTATCTACCTTGGATTTGGAATCCCATCACTAAAATGCAACACCTCTTATTTATTGCATAGGGGCAACTCTTCTGTGTTTCCTTCCCAAGAAACTTGTACAATATTCTTTCCATCTTTTTTATACATTCTATGAGACTTTCCATTTGCTCATCTGCATAATTTCTGTCTCATTGTAGTACACACTATATGCACTGGGACAGTTTCTTAGCAAAAATTTCAAGTCCTGATCTCTCTTATATTGAGATGAAAATCACCTTAAAGTTATTATTTATTTCCTAAATTTTCATCCCAATATCTAATCCTTAACTAGGAAAAATATATACTTTTGTGGACTGTAAAGCCTCCTTCCCCAGGATGTCACCATCCTAATTCCTGGAACCAATAGATATGTTGGGTTACATGGTTATGGGCACATTAAGGTTTCAGGTGAAATGAGGAATGCAACAGTTGATTTTTAAAATAGGAGATTATTTTAGTTTACACAAATGGACCAGTATAATCAGTGGGCTCTCAATCATGGAAGAAGAGACAAAAAGGTCAGAGTGAAACATGTGAGAACACCTTGACCAACCATTGCTGACTTTGAAGAAAGAAGGGGACAATGAGCCCAGGATTGCAGCATTGTGGCCAGTCTCAAAAAGCTGAAAAGAGCAAGCAAATATATCCTTCCAGAGAGCCTCCAAAAAAGGAATGTAATCCTTTGGACACCTAGATTTTAACCCCCTGAGACTCATTCCCAACTTCTGACTCCCAAATATTACAAGACAATAAATTTGAGATATTTTAAGGCAATTTGTGGCAGTTTTTAAGAGTGGCAATAGGAAGCCAACACAACATGAGGGTACATGTGTGCATACGCACACATGCATACTCCAATTATGCTTTTGAGAATTGAACATTTCTGTCCTTTCTGTCTAGCACCACCACAAATGTAGACTTTTCTTTCTTGAAGCTAGCAGGTCTATCCTTCAACACTGGATGCCAAAAGCCTTCAACTTTTTTGCTGCAGAATGTGCAAGAGCCTGCCTTTCAAGTGTAGTATTATTTTGACCCTCCACAATGGTTCCGTTACACTTTTACCCTTTCCTGAGTATGTTCATCACTTTAGTTGATGGTTCATACACTCATGGTTCTTACTCACTGGTCAGGGCCTGCCTGGAAGAAAGCAACTGTGTTCTTATCCATGTCTGCATTTCCTTTATCTAGACAATGATTGGCAAAGAGAGGGACCACCAGTGTTTCTTGATATAAATTAATGAGTGAATGAGTAGAACTCTTCTTAAGCATATGCACACGCAAGCATGCATGTATTTGTATGCAAGTACTTGAATGCACACACACACACACACACACACACAAACTGGGGTAAATTTACACTTACATTTCATTTTCCTCTTACGACAATGCTATGAAGTAGGCACTATAATAGTGATGGTAGAGATTAATTGTAAAGTTTGATTCAAGGATCTAGGCTTATGATCATGAATTACTAGAGTTTTCTAATCATTGTTGATCATTGATCAATGATAGAGGTTTCATTATTATCAGTTAATATAATGCCCCATTAATCAAAATTTTTTTCAGTGTTCATGAGATAACTAATTTCATATTATATAGAATATATCCAAAGGTGTACAAGAATAAAAGAAAAATAAAACTCTCCTAAAACCTAAGAACTAGACACTATCCTAATGCATATGGATAAGTGAGATAAAATTTTTGAACAGTGAAATTGCGGGATCTATTTTTATATTTTTATAGGTTGTATCCTTTCCAGCTGAAATCCAGTTTCATTCACCAAAAGCAAAAAAAAAAAAAAAAAAAAAAAAAAAAAAGGCTCACTGGTTCATATCAACTTGTAATATTGACCTGACTCTTAGGGATGAATAAATTTGCACTTTCCCGAAAGAAATCTAACATATCCCATGTAGTCATATGTGAATTACTGTGCTTTTTAAAAGTGCCACTCTGGGGAATCATTAAAGTACTGATTCATATGTGGGTAGAACTTAATGAAGGGTTATACATTAAAGATGTGAAAATATGAAAATTGTAAAGCATCTGAAACATGAATCATCAATATTTCTCTAATTTAAGGAATGAAACTCATTAGTGGAAAGGACACATGCCTACCAGAGCATGACAAAGAATTTTATTGATGGTAGCATACTCATCCATTTTCAAGATAAGACTTTGATCCCATAACTGGTAGGAGAAACAAGCTTTTTTGCTCCATCTTGTTAGCTAAGCTTGACTCTCATGTATTTATTCCTGGTTTAGAACAAGGTTGCATGGAAGAGAGTGTGCACAATGAGTAGAGGCCCTTCTGTCTGTTTTTGTTTGTTTTAACCAATCAACTAAAAATAGTGTCACAGATATGGAAGAAAATACATTTGCTAAATCTGTTGGTAAACCCATATCCAAGTTCCAGTGTGGGAACTTGTGCCCAAGACTTTGCAAATATTATTTAACAGAGTTTAAAATTTACATTAACCTTTTTAGCTCAGTTGTTACCGTGCTGCTCTGCACTTTCTGAGGACCCAGTTTCTTTCCTCAGCACCGCAAAAACAAGAGAAGGATATGGCATTCCACTGGCAATACAATCCAAAAAAACAGCCATTGAAACTCCTATGAAAGTTGCTATGAGCTAGACTCCATTCACAGCACCTAACAACAACAACATGGAACTTATGCCCATTTACTATTAAAACTATTGTCCCTTCGTTACCAAAAACCAAATCTATGATTTGAACTCACTTCTTTGAGTTAATAAGTCCATAACTCTTACTTCCTTTCTGGAATGTTTCTTAAGATGATGGCATAGAGCAGGAATATATTTCCTCTGATTAAACTCTAGTTATGACTGTCCTTATTTGTATCTTTAATTGTCGAGGCATAAATTGATGAAGCTTATGGGGAATTAAAATCTGGCAAGGGACATGGAAACATCACAGATAACAAGACAGATGTGCTGGAGAGCTAGCAGTGCCTAAGACAGAAGGAAAACATAAGCACAAACGAAAGGCCACTTGTGGGAAATTGTTAAAATATCATTTGGATAAAATGCTCTCACTTCACTTAAAGTGATTAGATTTTTACTCTGCCAGAGGGAAGTGCAACATTTAATAGAGAGCAAAAGAGAGTGAAATGAGTTGAAATAGAAGAGAGTAGTGAAATCTTGGAAATATTATAAGGAAATAAAAACTAAAAAATAGGATTTTAGCTAAAATGACTAATGTAACAATACATAAAGTTTTAGAATAATGAGATCAAATAATTTGAGAAATGCAAGAAACTCATGAGGATGTTGAGAAGAGCGCAAAGGATTCTAATTCTAGAATGTCTAGAAGCTAACCAAATGCAGAGCAGTTACCTCAATGACCTCCCAAATCTCTCCAGATCTGGGCCCAAGCCTTCTATTATTAGTACTGTTAGCACTAAAGAGCAGGAAAGAGGGTAAAGATAAACAAAGAAAAACAAGTCCTATCTGAACTGGGGAAATGAGAGACAGACACGGAAGGAAAGCAAAAAAAGCGTGAAGGATGATTTAAAAAGGAACTAAAATAAATGAAACATGTTATCTTATTTTTATCTTTTGTAGTCCAAAATAATGAAATAGAAAATGTGCAAAATGTGCCTCCTAAATCCATCAACAGCAGTATGTACAAAAATTATGTCTCTATTACATCACCATATGTGGTAGTTTTGATTGCTAATTGCACTATCAGATGTGTAGACTTATGTGATGTGAATAATTTATTTAATGATTTTTTTAAAACATAACTTTTGTCCTTGAGTACTTGACAAGATTCAAATTTTCAATGTACATAATGTGGAAATGCAGTTTTAAGCAGTTATAAGTATACACTTTTCAAAACATTCATATTTAATTTAAATAACACACATTGATGTATCTTAGTTGAATTGGATTTGACATGAGGTGCATTTTAAAACATCTTAAGATGAGAATCTATTAAAGAAAAGGATGGTATAAAAAGATTAATGAAGAATTAATTGGAAAGAGGTAGAATAAATATTTTTAAAACTTCTTGTTGTTAGGTGCCGTTGAGTTGGTATCCGACTCATAGCGACCCGCTGTACAACAGGGGAAACACTATTGTCAGTGCTTCTCTGCTGTTCATAGGGTTTTCAATGGCAGACTGATTTTTGGGATGGGATTGCCAGGTCCTTCTCCCAAGCCTACAGCTTCTGGTGTTCCCAGGCGGTCTCCCATCCAGGTACTAGCCAGGCCTGACCCTGCTTAGCTTCCGAGGTCTGAAGGGATCCAATTCCACAGGGCTACAACTGCAGGCTTTTAAAACTTAGCACTCTCCAAAATCAGGATAGATTTTGATTGGCTAGAGGTCACCTATGATCTATTTGTCTATTTACTTTGTTATTCAATAAATAACATGGTGTCAATGGAGCAACTGTGGCATCATAAAGAATGCAGGCCATAAAGCTGTCCACATGAAAATATACCATCACCATGTTTCCATCTTGTTTCTATTTTACAGCAAATTATGTGCAGTAAGATGATAAAGGTTCCTACATTTTAGTAGCCATATTTCTAAAAACTGTGGATCATGAAAATTATTTGGTTTTTTCTCTTTTAGTTTATTGAAAGTCAGGATTGGTGGCGTCGTCATAGTTTCATCTGTTGAAAATAATGGCATGTGATAAGATTTCAATATGGACACATGGTAGTAGAGGAACTACCCTTTATTGCTATTAGGAGAGTTCTGAGCATATTTTTAATAGTTGGCATTTACAGACATACTTTGTGGACATCAATTAGTTACTATTGACAATTGATTCACAAAACAGAGCTGCATGTGTGAACTTAGGCTAAGGCACATACACGTGTGTGTGTTGGTGTGTGTGTGTGTGTGTGTGTTGGTGTCTTACCCACCAAACACTTTGCTTATGAAGACCAAAGTCTGAATAATAGAATATTTACCCTCCAGATTTGCTTATGATTTGGGAACTTTCTAAAATTGTCTCTCAACTCCTCTGGTGATCCATATCATATGCTTTCTGAATTCAGTTTATGTATCTATTTTCTACTTGTTTGTTAACTAGGACACTTAAAGGACAATTTCTCATTCTCATATCCTTACATAGATTTAATTTACCTTATGTATTTAATTAATGCTTGTGGAAGGAAGTGTTGACTTAAGTATCTAGAACTTTCTCATGCCTACAATGTAGTTCCCTGAGTGGAGTCCTCTCTGGCAGCAAACAAACTCTTCGACACCCTTCCCTTCCAAAATTGAACACAACAGAATGATACCTTCAGTTTCAAAGACGAAGTAACCAATCAAGTGAAGATATATGCATATGTGCACAAGTTTATGGGGTTATACAGGGATTAAACTCAGGTACACATCTTTATATCTAAGTTAGTTTACTCACGAAAACATACTCTAACAACTATACTCAAAAAGAGCTTGTGAGGATTGGAGACCATTCGATGCTTTTATAAACACAAACTACAATCAAACTATTACAAGCGAGTAAGAAACCTATTGATTAAATGTCTCTATTAATACCTATGGTTTTAAAAATCACAGGGTCAAAGAAAAAGAATACTGTGTGCAGAACCCTGTAAACACAGAGCCCTAGGTTGGACAGCCACAGTTTTACACATGCATGAAAGTGAAAGTGTCTTCTATGGGTAAAGAAAAGTGAGGGAGGGAACCTTAAAAAGCAGTCATTCTAGGGCTAGAGTGTAGTTCAGTGGCAGTGCTTACTTAACATGAATGAGGCCTTGAATTTGATCTCCAAAATAGGAAAAAAGGAATCATTCTGACTGGAGAAAAATGCTCTCAGAGTCAGGAATCAGGTGTGGGTTTTGATTATTTATTTGTTTTTGCATTTTTCTGTTTGGTTTTTGATTGTTTTTCAGTGCAGGAGGTTGAACCCAGAGTCTTCTGCATGCTAGGCAAGTACTATCCACTGAGTTGCACTCCAAGCCCCTTTTTTATTTATTTATTTATTTTTTTGAGACAGAATCTCAATAGGTTGCTCAGGCTTCCTCTGGCCTTAACACGTAAGCCTCCTGCCTCAACCTCCCAGGTGGCTGGGATTATAAATGTGCTCCACTGTGCTCACCTTCAAATTGATTCTTGTGTGGAGGGGAGAGACTGGCAGTTGGGTGCAGTGGTGCATGCCTGTAATCCACATTTGCACAGCATGTGCAAGGCACTAGGTTCACCTCCCTAGTACTGGAGGGAAAAAATCAATTTTTCAAAAAAAAATCCATGTTTTATAAACATTTTAATTACATTTTTAACATCATTATAAGATGACTCCATGATGAACACATGCACTTTCACAAGGTAGATTTCCCACTTAACTGAAGAATCTTTTTTCTGCTTTTTTACTAACGTATAATTACACAAAATAATGAGTTTCATTATGACATTTCATACATGCTTATAATGTACTTTAATCATACTCAATACCCATGAAAGGAAGAATCTTAATGAGATAACTGGCTCTGTTTTTAAGCCTCTAACAATGAATAACTGGCCATGGCCATATCTCATATGTTGACACTGGAAATTGAGAAATTCATTGTGCTATTTTCCACTTGTGTCCCTTTACTAGTCAACAGATTTCAGCAAACCTAAAGCATATATATATATATATATATATATATATATATATATATATATATATAATGTACACACACACACACACACACATATATATATTCTTTTCTCTGTAGATTATGCACATAGCATTGCTGTTTTCAATCTCTTCTCCTTCTTTGCTAAAGATAATATATATTGAGGTAAAATTTTTGGATATTTAGTATGTGCCAGCCATTGCTCTAAATACTTTATATACATGTACATTTAGATTCATAAACAATAATAGTACCCACCTAGCTCTTTTGCAGGTCCAATAACTTATTTGCAAAGTGTTTAGATATTATATGGCACATAGCAAGTGCTATGTAAGGGTATGTCAAACAATCATGAAATAGGCAGTTATCTTCATTTTGCAGACAAGGCAATAGAAACAAAGGAAGATTAAGATTCCCCAGGGATCATAAGCTAATAAATGATGCTAAATTTAAATATCAATTGTGTAATTCCAAAACCTAAGTTCTCAACCACTCTTAACTGGGAGGCTTCACCCCTTCACAAAGATGTGTGTGGGTTGCTCCTTCAACAACTTGATCCTGAATATATCTTCCAAGAAGTTTTCTGGTCTTGGTATCTATACACATACTTCACTGTGGACCTCTGGAGAACACAAACCATGTTCTGTCATATAGTCGTCTTCTCCAGGGTATTCTCTTTACTGTTCCGTAGACAGCAAATATGTATCACATGCATCACTGCCCGTAGATTGATGGTTTTTAGGTATACTGTAAGTGATAACATTTTAACTTCAAAAATTCACCAGGTATATATTGAATATTTTATGTTTAAATATACAGATATCCATCCAGTTTAATTATTCTTTTTTTAAATTTCTGAGAAAATGATACTCAGGTACCTATCATATGACTACTTTCTGTATTTATATTCCCCAAAATATTCTTTAACAAATGCCCTGACAGTCAAGTGTGCATATTTTTGTACTTTTTGAAAAATGAATACTATGGTCTTTTCAGATAGAGATCTGAGTTTGTGTTGTAGCTCTGCCACTGTGAGTGGTACTAGCATTGAGTTCTGCAAGAGGTTACCTTGCCTTAGCATTCAGATTAGAGCTCCAGTGCTTATTTAATTAAGTGATAGGGAGGATTATATTAAATAAAGGAATAGTTGGCTCAAAACAAGCACCATATAGTAAGCCAGTAAATTAGTTTATAGCCTTTCTCCAAGGAAATGAAGTATAAATTAAAACCCCATAAACATACAAATGAAATTAACAAGTATTTCAGCTGAATGTGTAGATTTTCTTTGCATTCTTACCTTCCAACACTAACAGGAAAACGTATATTCATTGTTTATATACGTTTCAACTGCTAAAGGCAGAGAGCATAAAAGAAAAACCTAGAATAGCACTTAGAAGTCAAGTTGAAAATACAAATTTCCTGAGAGTAATCAATAGCCAGATGATAGTATCTCTGATACTTCTCAAATGACAGCCTTTTGTAAGTGGCATCATCTGCAATGTTTGGTGGTTTGGAAATCAAATCTCTAGATGTTTTTGGTGGGCAATATCCACTTATGGTAAAGCTCCAAAAGAAGAAACTCTTTGGTTCTTATTTCCTAAAATGATGCTACAGATCAATACTGCCTAAAGTGGAACATGCCAGGAATAATAAGTTCTAGAGTGGCATTTCATATCCTGGATATGATGGAAGTTCTGTTGAAAAGATGGTTTATTGACAAATTATAATACTATAATGAATATTTTAAAAGCTTCTTATAAGGCAACATTCCATGTTTGTCTCCATATTCAGAGCCTTTGTTTTATTTATGTATATAACCCTTTTCCCAGAGAATCCTAACCAGAATAGGGCACAATACACTTGACTTTCTATCAGTCCTACTTCCCTTTCTCAAAATTTACAGTTAATATTTATGACTCTACAGTCAATATAGGTTCTTGAAATAAATAAACTTCAGCACTGTCATGGCTTTAATGAAGTTATCAAATGGAGTAGAACTTAAAATTTGTGATTGGGTGTGTTTTTATGTTTTTTGTTTATTTTGTGTGTGTGTGTGCTGAACCCAGGGCCTCACTCACACTTTGCAAAAGCTCTACCTAGGAGTATCACCTCCAGCCACTTTTTTATTTTTTATCCTGTGACAGGTCTTGCTAAATCACATGGGCTGCTTCGGGCCTTGAAATTGTGATCCTCTTGCCTCTGCCTCCCTCAGTCGCTGGGATTACAAGTGGGTGCCACCGTGACAAGCTGCCATTGGGTTTTAAAGAACGGTCAGGTAAGAAAGAATCCTTCTTTGAGGTATAAATAATGGGAAAGATACAACAGTAATGCCAAAAGGGAGAAGGAAGGCAAAGGAGAAAAGAAGAAAAGACAGTAAATAGGGAAGAAGAGAAAGGCTCCTCAATCCAGACACAAGTCAGAAGTTAAATTTGAAGAAAGAGCTACATTTATCCAAGTCATGCTCACTACTCTTTTAAGGTACTGGCAGCAACCCCATCTTATTAAACATTAATTTAAAAAGCCAGTCAATGTTTAGCATAGTCTGTTCTATCGTTTTGGGATTTTAAAACAAGGGAAAAAATAGCCATACAAAAGCACATTAATATCTTTTGATATGTTAGAAATAATCCATGGTCTTAAGCACTTAAGCCACTGTGGCCCTTTCTCAAAGCCCTTAGTGGAAGTGGTGACCCTTCCTTCTTCATTGCTGCACATATCCTGTGGGCTTTTATGAAGAGACTGATACTTAGGACTGCTGTAATGGCAAGGCAGCAGTGAGGCAGGAAGCACCGGTAACAATACGGATTTCAGATATCCTCGCACCCGTAGCTTGCTGACAACTCTCAGGAAATAAAGCATGTGGTTTTGATGAAGTAATTCCTTAAACTTTAATGCAGCATTGATCTATCTTAGGATTCCTAAAGATTTATGGGCAACGTAGTAAGAGAGGAGAAACAACAGCTGAAGAGGAAAAACGTCCTGAAAGTTTATTTATATAAAAACAATCTGTAAAGTGTGAAGTAGAATTGGTACCACATTATACCACAATTTAATCTTTTAATTTAATCTGGTAATCTTTTTTGGTTCATATCGCAGATTTTCAATGTCACCAATAAAAAGCAAATCACACATATAATATGCTTTGTATTTAAACCGAGATGTAACTCAACAATACTGAAGCAGAAGAGAGGAAAGAATGTCTTGGTGATATTACCTAGTGTCTAATGGGGCATGCTTCACCTAGGTTATTGGCTACACTTTCTGCTTCATTGTCACCCTCATGAACACAGCTCATCTGCTTCTCTTCACCAAGTCCTGTCAATTCAGCTATACACAGGCCCTGTACATCTCTCCCAGTCTCGATTTCATCATTTCTCCTGTACTTGTTACTTTTCATCTATCTGTAAGGCCCTACTCTAGTCTCTTTGCCACTGAGTTTTGTCCTCTGAAACCATCTGCTGCCAGATTTATGTTACAGAATATATCCCCTTGTAAACTGGTGATGACTTCTGTTTCCCACAGGATGAAGTTAAAATACCTTTGCATGGTATTCAGGAAACCTCAAGCTACCTGCCATTCCAGTATCTTCCTCCAATAGTTTGTCCTGTCCTTATTTCCTCACCCACAACAGAATACTCAGTCTAAAACCACTTCCATGTTCTTCAGACTGTATTAATATCGTTTCCTCTTTGCTTAATGAAATTGCACTCTTGGTCCTAATCAAATACCTTTCCTCTGAAATCGGATAAAAGTCCCCCAAACCAAGGCAGTATCTCACTTAAGTAACCCTTGAGACATGTCTCCATTAATAGGTTGTGATTTGTTTCAAAACCCTCATCTTTGAATTGCCTTTGAACAATTTGAATTGCTTTGAATACCTTAAAGTTACAGAATACAATCCAATACAGAATGAGTTCAATATTGTTGTTCATTTTGTTAACGAAAACATGTCT
This sequence comes from Pedetes capensis, assembly GCA_007922755.1. Taxonomy (NCBI): domain Eukaryota; kingdom Metazoa; phylum Chordata; class Mammalia; order Rodentia; family Pedetidae; genus Pedetes; species Pedetes capensis. The sequence continues at coordinate 125,263 of VMDO01000800.1, read as the reverse complement.
TGGAATTGTCCACTCTATAAAATACATAATCTACAAGTCTGAAGATTCCCTGGACAACATTAAAACAGATTTCAAGGCATTTTGTTTGTTTTGTTTTGTTTTCTTAATGTATAGAGTACACACATGGGTTACACCTGGTAGAATATAATCTAGAGAAAAGATAAGGCAGGCTTCTAAAGCTATGGTGTAGAAGAGCTAAAAAGAAGAAAGAGTTCTCATAAGAGGGAGGTGGGAGCATACATATGAAGGGGAAAAAAAGAGAAAAAAGAAACCCTGCTTTAATTACAGACTGTAAGACAGACAAGCCACAGAAAGGGGCCCTGCCTTGCTATGACTGGTATTTCTCTAAGATCCGCCTAACTTATTGGCCTCTCCACATTCCGGTCTCTTTACTTTAAATTTTCTGAAGAATAAAAAGAAACTGCTTTTGCTGAGCAAAACAGAAAAAAAGCACTTTCGGAGTGAAATGTAAATGATAACCCTAAAATTAGAGAAATTGGAAATTCTCATTTTTGGTTGAGTGCTTTTTGTTCTGCAGAAGCAGCATTCTCGGACCTGTGCTGAGTTAGCCTATCCTGTTCTGGAATAATTTAAGTATGTGAGATTTCAAGCTCATCTAAACCCCAAGGTTCTAGCTCCTGGTATTTTCAATCTAATAAGAACCAGGTGTTTTCATAATATGAATTCAAGGAGACTCAACCATATTCTATTCTCTGAATGGCATGTTTTTTTTTTTTCAAATGCTTCTCCTTATCAAAGTCACTGTACAGCAACATAGCATCATATTTAAATTTTCAGGGATTTATTGTAATCTCAGCTGTATCTGGCTGTCAGCAAGAAGGTGGCATAATAGACCATAATCGTTTTGCACACAGTAAGGACAGGTCTGGCAGAAAATGTTTAATTCTGGATGACGGCTCCTGCAGAGTCAGTAAAGGGCACGTACTAATAAGGGACTGCAAAAAAAGTACCGGTGAGGACATGCTCGCCTTGAAAGGCAAGCTCAGCAGATTTGCTGCAGCTAATAGAACCATTACTGCTGCACGTCAAGCTATGAAAAATACTAAAGGACAGGAGCATCAGAGTGAAAGGGACAAGAAGGCAGCAGCAACAACAACAGAAAGAGATCAATCAGAATACCTGAATCATGCCTCCATCCTTTTACCAGCTAAAAGTTATTAATTCAACCATGTCACCCAATCAGTGAAATAAAAATTTGTCGGAAACCTTGCACAGGATAGTGCTCATGCTCTACTTTATTACAAATATCACACTCTGTAACTGAACTGTTTGCTATACAAATTCCTACCCCAAGTCTATTTATAGTGATGTTAATATTGTCATCTGCTACTACATCTAGGCTCTAAAGCCTTTATCTTCGTATGCAATGCTTACTTTTCTATTTCTATCTTACATATAAAATGCAAAACCCTGAAATTGAAAGGAATGATAATACATTAAAAGGAACTTGTTTCTTTTAAAAAGGGAATTAATTCTACATGCTCTTTCTAAAGGCTTCTGTTACTCCTGGAAGACTAAGAGCCAAATGAGTTCTCTGGAAAATGAGGAGGTGGAGGTAGAATAATGCTCAGGTTTTAAGACCTCATGCAGATTATTCTTTGCTCACCAGCATTCTGCACAGTTGCATTGTGCAATAAAGGGCAGTCCTTCCTGTGCAATGACCATAAGATGCATGAATGCTTAAAAGCCTTGGACATGAAATGTCTAACAAAAAATATATAAAATTTTAATATAAAGAGGTGGAAGCATGAAATAAGTAAATCAAGACAGATTCATAAAAATGCATGCAATGTTCCCAGAGGAATGCAAAGTAGCTATTTAAGGCTTACAGTGCCATTTAACATCCAGAAAAATAAAAACATAAACAAAAGATGAAAACACAACACCTGACCTTTTACACAGCTCACTGTTAGTCTGCGCCAGGCTGTAGCTGTTTAATTCAACAAAACAGTGAGGAAATGTTTGTAGAGGTGGCGGGTGGCTTTCCAAACCCAGGCTTCATTAGCCTGCACTGTAAAACCTTTACAGCATGCACCACTCCATTAGGCAAGGTTTTAAATTTACCCATTTTTTAAAGAAAGATTGCACTTAAATAATAGAAGATGCCTGCAAATAAATGTAAATGCAGGTGCTCTCTTAAAATGAATTTGCTTGGGGTGAGAGGGATTCTCATGACCTCACTCTCAAGGAGTTTAATTAATCATGCCTGGCCCAGAGAGGAAATGCTCAGGTTACAAGCCTGCCCCTAAGAACTTTCTCTCTCTGTGCTATCAGCCCATATCTGAGATACTGATCCTTTGTGATCACCAGTTACTCTGCTACTATATGATGAGGCTTAACTCAATTTATCTCATTCTTAATTTAGCTGTTAATAAAAATTGAGCATCGGGGAACATAGCTCAGAAGGTTCTGAATATGCCTCTGGGATCCACATTTTATCCTTCCCCGTTTCTATTCTTGTTACATCAGTATTCAGAAGCCATTTCAACTGAATATTCCTAGACACAATAAAACTCTATGAAGAAAAATGGATTTGGGTTTAAATAAAAAGTTTCAGAGTCTGGCAGTTCACCCATCATGTGCACAGCACCAGGGGACAGGAAATCCTGGGCATTGTGAACACAGGTCATTTATCACTGGAGATTATGAAGGAAATGCGTGAAGAAGCAAGGATGTCTTTTTGTTTAAACTTAAGAAGGCAAGTACATTTGCAGCAAAAGAAATATTCCCCCACACTTATTTCAAGCTACCCTAAGGGGTGGGAAGTCTTGAGTAGACAGGGCTATGCTCAGGGTCTGAATTAGGTCTTGAGAAGGGCACAATTGCTTGCTTTATCTGGGACCCAGTTTAGCCTTATTTGTATTTTTTTTGGACAATGTGTCAAGCTAGAGGCACAGAAAATAAAATACCATGAGTCAGCTGTGGAATTGGGTGCTTCCTTTCCCTCTGATGTTAAAATTGGGCCCATCTCATTCCTTTACAGGATGTTGGTTCTTCTGAAAGCTTAAAAGCACAAGAAAATGAATGCAACTCTTATCTTTGACCAGCACTTGGTTAGCAATGCAGAGAGATCACTTTTGATGATTGCTCCAAATCTGTAAAGAGGACTAGGACACAAGGGCAAGAATTTGGGCTTTAGAATAACAAACATGAGTTTGAATCCAATGATATTTACCAGCCAGAATGCCACAAAAAAAGTTACTTAATCTCACTAAACCTAAATTCCCTCCCCTACAAGACGTCAAATAATTGTATCCATTTTATAGAGTCATTGCGACAATTTGTTGTCCTTAGTACCTGTGACTGGCATATGAGAAATGCTCAAGAAATATTATACATTGTGTGGTAACGATACTCCAATGTCAAAATTTAAACAATTGGTCCAATTTTTGAAATGAAGAACAGGAAAAATCCACTGTCATGAGATGGGTCGTAGTAGAAACCAGTGTTAAAAATACTCTGCAAACCGCAATAACCACTCCCTTAAATTCTTTTCATTGTAATTCACTTTTAGAATTATTGAATTTCTTTATGTGTCATTTCCATTAACCTATGGTCTATTGTGTTTTTGCAACCGTGCTAAACAATGAGATCACATTTAACACATTAATATGTTCACATTAATATTCAATATGTGTCCCCCATTTGCTCTTATATGTATTGTATTTTTAACAGTCTGCTAGTCCCTTTTATAAGTCTTGGCTGTAATCTACATATTCTCAGAATATCTTTTTTCCTTAAAGAAAGAGCTAGTGTTGTTTACTTAAGATGTTTCCTTTTTGCCATAATAATATGCTATTTCTCATGAGAATGATATATTCTTATTTTTATCCCCATTTGAATATCATTTGTCATCTTTCACTTATTGCTGTCCATATGGTGCTTCGTAGGCAAGAATTTGCCAAATATACTTCACTTTCTACAATCAGACTCTTATCAAAGAGTTCAAATTAAATAAATATGAAATATCATTCATGAGCTAGGCGAGGTAGCACACACCTATAAATGAGGGAGGAAGAGACAGAAGGACCATAAATTTGAGATTAGAGGCAACCTAGGAAACTCAACTTAGTGAGACCCAGTCTCAAGATGAAAAATAAAACATGAGCTGAAAAATGCAGCTCAATGGTAGAGTACTTGCAAAGTATACACAAGGCTCTGGGTTGAAACCTCCTTTATTGTAAAAATAAAAATAAATTTAAAAATAAAAATAAATTTAAAGAGTAATTCAGGTGAATATGTTATTACCTATTTCTAGAAGGTGCCAAAAAGAGTTGTTTTCATGTTTTTTAAAAGTCTGAGTCAAAAATATAAAAATGAAGGTAAAGTAGGGACTTAACAGCCCTATCAGAGCTTTTTATACATGGTGATGTTGTCATACATACACACACACACACACACACACGCACACACACACACCACAAATTCCTTTTATTTTATTATTTCTTTGCAAATTTGGATCTGTTTTGCTGTTTTGAAAGTCCTCATATTATCCCCTTTCTTCTTTTCTGTACTGTGTGCTGCTTTTTCCTTTAATAGTAAAAGAATTTTCCTATCAAACTATCTTAAATTGGGAATTGGAAAAGCCTAAGGGAATCCTTTTTTTTTTTTTTTTTTTTTTTTTTTTTTTTTTTTTTTTTTTTTTTTTTTTTTTTTTTTTTTTTTTTTTTGTGGTACTGGGGGTTGAACCCAGGGCTTTGTGCCTGCATGCTCTGCAAGTGCTGGACCACTGAGCTGCACCCCCAGCCCATTTTTTTACTTTTTGACATAAGGTCTCGCTAAATTATGCAGACTGCCTCTGGTCTTGAACTTGTGATCCTCCCCACTCCACCTTCCAAGCCGCTAGGATTACAGGCGTGAGCCACTGCGACCGGCAGGGAATCATTTTGATTGTTAAGTCTTGACCTATTAACACTTTTGCTATCTTAGTTTTTCTGGTCAATGATTTTATAAGAATTCAAGATTCTATTAGCATATGGTTAATGCATTGTTTACGGACAGGGATGATTTCTGAGAAATATGTTCTGACAAATACTTCATTAGGTGATTATGTCATACAGTGCACTTACACAAACCTAAATGGTTTAGCCTACTACACACCCAGGCTATAGAATATGTATTCTTATCTTTGCAATCCAACACTACAGGCTTGAGTAAAATATCATTATGTGTCACCTTACTATATTTGTTGGTGTTATTTTTGTTGTTGTTTGGTGTCATTGAGTCCAGTCTGATTCATAGTGACCCGATGTACAATGGAATGAAACACTCCCTGACACCGTGCTGTGCCAGGCATTATGTCAGTGTTCCTCTGCTACTTACAGGATTTCAAATGGCTGATTATTTTGGGATTGTTTTGGAAATGGGATGTCAGGTCCTTCTCCCATTTTTTGTGGTGGTAGGGATCAAACCCAGGGCCTCAGAGAGCACAGAGCGGCTCTCTACTAACTGAGCTAAACTTCAGCCCCTTCCTATATTTGTTGTTGCTGTTGTTAGATACCATCGGGTCGCTATCCAATGCAGAATGATCCTAAGTACAACAGGTGAAACACTGTTATCACTATTGTCAGTGCTTCTCTGCTATTCATAGGGTTTTCAATAGTGGATTTATTTTTGGGAGTGGGTTGCCTGGTCCTTCTGCCAAGCCTACAGTATCTGGTGTTCCGAAGTGGTCTCCCGTCCGAGTATTAACCAGGCCCAACCCTGCTTAGTCTCTGAGATCTGATGGGATCTGAAGCCATAGTACTATGGCTGTAGGCTTTGTATATTTGTTGTTGTTGTTGTTAGGTGCCATTGAGTCCAGTCTGACTCATAGCGACTCTCATAGGGTTTTCAATGGCTGACTGTTTCGGGATTAATTTGGGAGTGGTTTGCCACATCCTTCTCCCGTTTTGCTGTACTGGGAATTGAACTTGGGACCTCAGAGACTGCAGAGCAGCACTCTCTCAAGTGAGCTAAATCCCAGCCCAAATATGCAAAGGGCTGGGATTTAGCTCAGTTGGTAGAGCTCTGCTCTGCGGTCTCTAAGATCCTGGGTTTGATTCTCAGCACCCCAAAAATGGGAGAAGGACATGGCAATCCATTCCCAAGGCAATCCTGAAACAATCAGCCATTGAAAACCCTATGAGGGTTGCTATGAGTTGGAGATGACTCGGTAGCACCTAACAAATTTGTATATTTAGACCACCCTTAAAAGGCAGGGCATGTTTCATATCTATTTTATGTGCATTCAACAAAGATTTATTCAGCATCTGTTTATGATAAAACTATCTCCTCTAAGCTCTCCTCAGTACCGAGGAGGTCCCATTAAACATGTTCACCTCTAATCATTCTCAAAAATCTTTAAAATGATTTTCTAGAAGATTTACTTTCCCAAAAGGGATGAGCTCTTTGATTAGGCTGATTGTAGGAATTTGTTCACCATATTGCTAGAGAAAAATCGCTCAAGAAAAATTCTACATATTGAATATTATCTGAGTAAAACTCACTAAACACATGATTTCATAACCAATTTTAACTCAATTATTCAAGGAACTATCATAACATAACACCCCCATCAAATTAATGGCAGGGATAGACAATCTGAAGATGAGTCATTTAACTTGTCCTTAGCAAACGACAACAGAGTCTATTTTTACTTTATCTATTCAATTTCCTCCTAACAATGTAAAATTCTTGTACAAGCACAAAGCCATCTGCACTTAATTAATCACACAATCCACCCAAACATTATCAGATCCCAAGAGAATGAAAAAGTATATGTATATATAGTTAAATAGAGTCTTCGTGTAATACATTTAAATTAGAGCATATCTAAAAGATTTACAAAAGGCAGAACTACTCTTCCCAATCAGTTACATCTCTGATTTCAAGGTAGAAGCATAGGCCTTCCTATGCTTCTAGACAGCCAGGCATAGGCCTTCCATAATTACTTTTTATTCTCTCGATATTGTTTTTCTTACCTAGAAGGCTTTGTTTACATTGAAGATCTTCATGCATAAAATGGGAAATTTCCAGAAGACCTCGCCCACTATGAAGTACAATATAGCCTTAAGAACATGGAGCATATCCATCTTCAGAAAATATGCATCAGCCTCTTTGTGCTCTATGGGCAAAAATCTAGCCACCTCTGTCTTGTCCTATGCCAGCAGGGATGATGTGGTCTGAAAGGTGTCCTTCCCTTTCCAGCCAGGATATGAAAGCCCAAAATGGTTCAGAATAGAGACAATTACAGCACAAATCAATAAGATAAAATTTTAAAACTACAGGTATAGAAAAAAGGAAAGCAATTTAAAACCTCACTATTGGCTTCCATTTTGCAATCTTTCCTTCCAGTAAACCCTTGGATTCTAGGTCTTGTTATACTTGCTTGTTAGCCACATTATTCCTTCAGGGTTGGTTTCCTGGGATCATTAAGGTGCGTATATGTTCAGCAAGAACACTTCCCTGGGAACCTAGTGTTCTAGATTCTGATTCAAACCTTCTCAGGAAGAATGGGTGTGTATGAGGCAAGAATACTAATTTATGTTCCCTTAAGTTTTTATCAGTGAAGTCTTGAATTTCCAGTTCTGTGGGGCAAATAAGAGGGTTACTATGTTTACATGGTAACAAACACACACACACACACACACATACACACACACATTTATATAATTATGATAATTGGAATTGCTGGCGCTCCGTCAAAGGGAAAAGAACGATCTCTCATTTCAGGAAAAATATTATTTGAAAACTACATATAGGCAGTTCCATATCATGGAGTAAGTGGACTCGTTTTGTCTGAAGTTGAAGCTTCCACTTTGATTCATATGGACATATATGGAAGCTGAGAAAAATAATTTCTCTGTTCAGCTCAGTAGAAAGTGTAAACTTTATGAAACTTAGATTCTAAGTCATCAGAGAAAAATAAGTCAAACAAATAGGTAAATATTACACACAACACGCACACACACACACACACACACACACGTGCACACAAACACTCTATACATCCATATCCTAAGTAGGGTTGAGGGAAAGGAAAGAAGAGTGAAGCATGTAGTATTTCAAATTGCACAGTTGGGAAGAGCTTCCTGTGAAGATGACCTAAAGGAGAAAACGGATGGAGCTAAGTGGAGATTTGGAAGAAATGCCCCACAGGGCCATGTAGGAGGAGATCCTGAACAGAGAGAGAAACTGGCCTTGTAGCAACAACAGGGAGGAGGCCACTGTGGGTGAAGAATGTAGTCAGAGATGACTAAAGCCAAAAAGCAGCCAGATCATGCAGGGACTTGAAGCTTCTGGCTTTAACTCAGATTGAGATGGAAAGTCACTGGAGGCTTCTGAGCAGAAGGGTAATTTGAATTATGTTTTAAAAGAAGTTCTCTGGCTACGATTTTAAAAATAGACTGCTGTAGGGGCCAGGGTTGGAAGCAGGGAGACCAATTAGATATATTTATCCACCCTTTGCCAGGCAGAAACAGAACAAGACAATAGCATGCATGCCCTGGTCCAAAAAAACCCAAACACATCAACAAAAAAAAAGCCCTCTAACAAAAATCCACAACATCCTGAAAAATGCAAGTCTCTGATCAGTTAATACTCATCTCAGAAGGGAAAAGCCAATGAGGATGGAAAATGTTATGTTCTTTAACAAATTACCCAAGCTCCTACTCTTCCATTTACTTCATACCATTCCTATGTACATTTTTCTACACCTAATCATTTAGGGGCTTTCATAGAACAGATACAGGCAAACAAAAGAAAGAGTTGAAATGCAAATGTGTGGTGATAATATAACTGCTTTTTAATCTTAACACCCACTCATAATTAAACTAAGACTTAAAAACTAGATTTTAAAACATTAAAATAGCATAACAACTTAGTACACTGAAGCATAAAGAATTTAAAATTTGTATGCACTATAACTAAATCACTGAGGCCTAACATCCTATAACAGTCCATGGAGATAAAAAATCTATAGTTGCAAGATAAGATGACCTGTCAAAATTTCCATACCAAGTAAATATCTAGTACTAAATCAGATCCTAGAATTCTATTTCCAAATCCTGTTTTCTTCTGTCATAGCTGTCATTTCTGTAAATTCTTTCAAATACAGATTTGCACACCAAATAGTCACACACCTAAGAATGGTCATGGGAGACGGACATGGCATTCCATTCCAGAAGCAATCCTGAAATAATTAGCCATTGAAAACCCTACAAGGTTTGCGATGAGTTGGACCCAACTCAATGACACCTAACAACAACAAAGAATGGTCAATACATAGAATAATTTACTTTGATCTATCCAACCTCACAGAACTTCTGGCAAGTGCAGGAATACAGAGGAATACAGTGATACACTAATTCATAATGAAATGGCTGATAAGATGCTTTGGGGCTGCACCTCTGGATGATTTTTTATTTTTTATTTTTAGTCAGAGTCTCATTAAATTACACCACCTGACTCTGGCCTGGAACTCAAGATTCTTCTGCCTCCACCTCCCTAGCGTTGGGATTACAGACATGCACTGCAGTGCCCAGTTTAGAAAAAGGCCTCTCATCATAAGATTGAAGATAAAATCCAATTATGTTCCCTTGCACCAGATCTTTTTAAGGATCAGATTATTTTTCCCCTTCTCACTCTTTATAGTGACTCTAACCTTAAATTCATCTTAAAAAGCTTATCTTGACAGGCAGGTATATATTTTTATATCATATGTAATCACTGGAAAAATATGTCATTTTCCACTTCCTAAATGAAGATATGGATTGATGTTTAAAAGTAATTTTGAGTTCTCATTTAAACATGCACATAAATCTATGCACTTTCCACTCTCCAAATCTGAGACAAGTAAAATAAGTCTCATTCCAAAATATTACCTTATTTTGTAAAGCATTACAATATAGATTTAATTTAAAAGAAGCAACATAATTAAAGAGGAAAGTCCCAGTTATATGTTTTAAAAGGTCAATGCCAAAAGTTGACACAGAAAATGTGTTTCAAATTGCACCTTTTAAATTTAAATTCCTCTTTAAACATTTTCACTGCAGGAGAGAAGTACTTCAGGGATTTTGGAACTGAAAGTATATTTTAAAGGAAAATATGCCACTAGCAGCATTATACAAAAGCTAGAGAGAACCTGACATCATCTGAATTTTTTAAATGTGTACAATATATTTTAAAATATATTTGAAGTTCATTTGACCAAATTTAACTGGATGTATTTTTCTGAGTTATCATAATAAGTCCAGTATGATATTTTAAGAGCATGAACAAAACAATTCCTCTATAAAATATTGCAAAGTAATAAGTAATTAGGAGTCTCACTAGAGGAGCGTCCTATGTAAATTAGAGATCTACTTATTAGTTTATTGAACAAGTTTATTGTATGGTTTCAGATATCTTTTCTCAAAGTTCTCACTCTAATGACATAATGGATGAGTAAACATCCTTGTGTTTGCATTACAATTCATGTATATGCACATTTAATTTGAAATCAAATTTTAAAATGCATATATTTATAGCTTTCATCGTATAACTTCTAATTGAGCTTTAGTCTCTTTTATTAATGTAGTGTTACTTTCTGCTTGTTTATCTTTCTCAGAGATTTCCTCTGCAAATCTATCTAGTACAGGAATAGAGCCTTACACAGTCTTTAACATTCTCATCACGTCACACATAATATAGGAAGGCAGATGCTCAATTCATGAGTCTTAATTAACATACTTGCTTTAATAAAAATTATGAGAAAATTGGCTCTAATTCATTCTTTTATCCTTACGTTAGGAATAAATGTGAAGAGCTAGTAACTTTTTCCAAAACCTAAAGAATATGCTCAATTAATAAGTTACTAAAGTTTATGCCAATATTTTAATTCTTAGTCATCTTTCATAAGGGAAAAGAGACTGCTTTATTTATTTCCATGGTTTTTTTTTTTTTGATAGGGATCAATCCCTAAGTCTTAGTGCATGCTAAGCACATGCTTTATCACTGATATCTACCCTCACCCTCCCCTATGACTTAGTAGCAGTTACTTAGCAAGAGAGTAATGGTATGAATGGTATGAATGGTATGAATGGTAAACAGAAGTAGAAGTCACAAAGTTTGCTAATACAAAGGGCTCTCTAATATAAAATAAAAAAGTAAAACAGGTAAAATAAAAATTATGTTTTAGGCCAGGAGAAGCAAAAAAAAAAAGCATCAACATCGATATTCAAAGAAGAAAAAGAAAAAATAGAGTCAAAATTGCATCATACAGAGTTTTAAATCAAATCACTGACTAGTAAATAAAACCTTTTAAGATAACATTTAAATCAGATAGTGATTCATTGCTACATAATGAATGAAGATTTTACTGTGTTATGAAATAAAAGGTAAGAACTTTACAAAGGCAGGATGAAAAATATTTTTAAAATGTGTTTAGTGGCAATTGCTTTCTTCATATGTGTGTGTATAACAATTGACATATGTGTGGAGATCCTGCCTATGTACAAAATAAATACAGGTTTCCTACATATAAACCTATGGAATAAGAAACTGTGGTATTGAAGCATCGTTGCTTATCCAAATATGAAGTATGATATACAAATGGGATCAAAACTTCATGATAATTTAAGAAAGAGCTAAAACTAGTTATACTACTTTGAGTAATAAACTCAATTCTTAAAAAAAATTCACCTCTGATAGCCAGGAGAAATTTTTTTACTTAAAGCAATCTCCATTGACTCCCTAAACCTCAGTTCAGTGCCTGTCTTCTCCACTGCAGGATATAATAGTATGAGTCATACCATCCTGTTTCTCCTTCCCCTCCAAAGAATAAACTTTCTGAGGGTAGGGATTATGTTTTATATCATATTACAGTCTCTGTCTTCAACATAATGTTTTGCCAAGGAATATTTTCTTGAATGAATAAATGACATTGGCTTTGAGCTATCCAGAGATTGATGGAATTCTTGCACAAATCACCCATAAAGAAACATGCCAAAATGAATAGTTTGCTTTTTCACTAATGCTTTTGCTTGCCTCCATTGTAAAAATTTGGCTGTTGCAAATTAATATGAAACAATGGAGAAAATGTGTTTTAGGAACTAGTGGGTCTCTATTTGAAAATAAAATAAAACTAAAACTAAATATATTGCAATATCCAATAGTGCATCGACTTTCTCACATGAGGGATGAGTTTAGTTTTGAAAATTATGATTATAAAAATATAATTTTTATTGAAATGGCTCTCATATAAGCTCAGTAAAATGGATTTGAAAAAGATTTTATCAGGATAGAGCTAAAGGCTAAGGCATTCTGATTGAGTTACCTCATCTCCCTAGATGTATTAACCACCAGAAGCCCAATACATCTTCATAATGCTTAGAATTGTTTCCTTCATTTTCTAATTAAAGGCCTGATTATATTTATGACAGTTAGAGAATTTAATATGTGCATGTTTATTTAGTTGAAAAATTAAATTCATCAGTTCACCTACTATACACCACAGCTTTTATATAACAAGAAAAATATAACTAGCCTTACTGTTATTCTCTTAAAATAAATTAAATGAATGATGATTTCTCATCATTACATGAGCAGGGAAAGAAAAGAAGATTGAAGTAAGAATAGGGTTGAGGGAATATGGGAAGGAAAGAAACTATTAGAAATTGATTAAAGCTGGAATGGAATTAAAGCAATAGTATATACTAGGATAAAGTTTTGTTTTATGCCATGAAATCCTAAAAATAGTTTAACAGAAATTCATCACTATGACTTGCACTATTATTCACTGCCAGATTGAGTTTGAATTTATTCTAGAAAGAAAGAACAGTTTATTTGTTTAAGAATAAACATTTTGTAAAATATAGTTGAGAACTAATATTTTGAATGTAGTATTCAACTAATTCTGAGTAGATTTCTGGGAGTCAAAATCGTTACATTATTTTATATGTAATTTTAAATGCTAAATTACTGGGTAATATCATAAAACTGTGTAGGGGTAGGCTGAATGTGTGGTTCAATGGCACAGTGCTTACCAAGCATGCATGAGGCCCTAACTTCAATCCCAAGAACTGAGAAAGAATAGAAAGAAGGAAGGAAGGAAGGAAGGAAGGAAGGAAGGAAGGAAGGAAGGGAAATTGTGTATGGGGAATGCTAAAACAAATAGAAGTCAATTCATAATTATTGGTAAATCAAGATTTTCAGGCTTAAAGATGTCCTTGGTTTTGGCTAATCAATCTATCCTCTACCTAATGAAATATTACTATTAGTTCCAGGCCAAGCTCAGTTTGCTCTGAATCTTTTCTCCCTCCTCTTTTGGTCTCTATCTTCTCCCAATCAGGATCATGTTATGACATTCATGGGCCCTAGTTTCTGTGCCTTTGTTAGGCACTTTAATCATTAAAAATGTTACAACTGCATTAAAACAAAGGTAGTAAGCATATTAATATTATGTACAAAAACATTTTATTTTACTCAAAAAGTCTTTGATTTAACTAACTAAAAATAAATAAAATGTTGTCATAGACTCCTAAAAAATATTGTGAGTCCAATGCATTGTTCTTGTATCCAAGAGAAGGCAATCATGCACCAGGACGCCCTTCAATGTCAAAGTTGAATAGATTCTAAACTACTTTGTTTATTGATACCCAGCACAGTGTCCACCAAAGAGCTGCCCCTAATAAATGTTTGGTGAATGTCATTAATTAAAATCTTTGCCCTTAAAAGTAATTGATTACAATTTGCATTCCTAAACTCATTGTGAATTCCTCCCTGAAAGAACACAGCCTAATTCACTTTCATACATCTTTAGACTCATTAATTATTTGGCATAAAATGTGCAATAAAAACTATAGTGAAAATTTAAAACAATACGTTGTTGTTGTTAGGTGCTATTGAGTTGAGGCCAACTCATAGTGATCCTGTGAAAAACAGAACAAAACACTAACCCATTCATTGCCAGGCATACTATCTTTTTTATGATTAAGCCTGTTGTTGCAGACACTGGGTCAATCCTTCCAGTTGAGGGTCTTCCTTTTTGTGTTGACCTGCCACTCTGACAAACATGATGTCCTTCTCCAGGGATTAGTCCTTCCTGACAACATATCCAAACTATGTAAAACAAAGTCTAGCCATCTTTGCTTCCAAAGAGAAAACTGGTAAGCCTTTTTCTAAGATAGATCTGTTGGTTATTTTTGCAGTCCATAGTGTATGGAATTATTCAACCCTCATCTTGCCCCCTGATTGGTAATCAAGGATCTCCCCTTGATTGCCCAAGGAGTGACATCTGGTTTCACTCTTTATTTGAATGTCACTACTACATTGGTTGCACCTAGCCCCTCGCACCACACCCAATTGCCATCTTGAGGCAGTTAAGGCAATTAGTTACCCAAGGGCTATATAAACTAAGCTCACTCTGCATATGAAGCTGGTGATGAGGCAGTTGGTGATGATGACGTGGTCGCTGGTGATGCTGCTGGCTGCTAGCTTCCTGCTAGGAACTCTCTTTATCTGACCACCGATGAAGAAAGAACTCTCTCTGGATTCGACCAGCAACACGGAAGCATCTCTCTTTGCAACCACTAAGACCAGGACAACTAGATGGCGCTCTCAAGGACTACAAGCAAGCTGAGGGCAGTCCCTTTGCCCAGCACCTAGGAACAGAAGCTGAGGACGGTCTCCAGTCCCAGTGCCAGAGGCAGAAGAGCCACAGCTGCCCCCAAGGCAACAGAAAGAGTTGCTAACACTCAGTCTGTAACATTTCTTCTGGTTCCTCTCTGCCCTTGTCAGGGTGGGGTTGGGGGAGAGATAGATAGAGAGAGAGAGAGAGAGAGAGAGTTTTCCTTTCTCCTACTCACCCGACATAGAGGTGGCGCCCAAACAAGGGACATGGCAAGACTTGTTTGGGTTTCTCTCTGCCCTTGTCACTTCTCTCTGCCCTTGTCACTTCTCTCTGCCCTTGTCACTTCTCTCTGCCCTTGTCTCTGCCTGGACACTCGTCAGGGCAGAAAGAGAGAGACAGACAGACAATAAAGAGCTGCTTTCTGTCCTGGGAAGGCAAAAGCACCCAAGGCTTTTCCTTTCTCCCCTTCGCTCTGTGTTCCTGAGGGCCAAAGGAGTGACTTGTGTTTAGATATCTGTGTGTGCATCTGAACATGTGGGCCGGACCGGGAGGTGTTTGCCCCACATATAGTATATTCAGTATTCATCTCCAGCACCATAATTCGAAAGCATAAATTCTTCTCCTGTATCCCTTATTCAATGTCCAGCTTTCACAACTATATAATGTGACTGAAAATATAATGGCATTAGTCAGGTGCACCTTCATCTTCAATGTGACATCTTAACTTTTTAACACTTTAAAGAGGTTTTATGCAACAAATTTTTCCAATGCAAAGCATCATTTGATTTTTCCACTGCTGCTTCTATGTGTGTGGATTGCAGAACCAAGTAAAGCAAAATCTTGGACCACTTCAACCTTTCTCCTAGATTCATAGTATGTACATTCCATGTTCCAATTATTAATGGATGTTTACAGTTGTTTCTCCTCATTTTGAGTTGTGGCACATCAGCAAATGCAGGTCTCTGGGGCTTTACTCCATTCTGGTCATTAAGGTAGACTCTACTTTGAGGAGGCAACTCTTCCCCAGTAGTCTTTTTAACCTGGGTGAGCTCATTTGAGGGCTATTTGAGGAGGCAACTCTTGCCCAGTAGTCTTTTGAGGGCCTTCTAACCTGGGTGAGCTCATTTTGGGGCACTATATCTGATAGTGTTTCTCGGCTATTCATAGGATTGTTAATGGCTAATTGCTTCTGAAGTGGTTAGCCACATCCTTCTCCCTTGTCTGTCTTAGTCTGAAAGCTCAGCTGAAACCTGTCAACCATGGATGACTCTGTTGTTATCTATAATACCCGTGGCATAACTTTCAGCATCACAGCAATAAGCAAGTCATAGCATGACGAGCTGACAGACACATGAGAGTAAAAAAAATTATATCACAGCAAAAGACACATTACCATTAATCCTCCTCAAAACACTCTCCCTACATTTGAACACACTATCCTATCAGTGTTGCCACTTCTCGAGGCAATTCTGGAAGTCTCCTTTCTTGCGGGTATTTAGTTTCATCCCTCATCAAAACAGCACTCTGTGTCACTCATCACTTCTGGTGTGGCAATTCTGTCAAATAGAAAATTATGATGTGCCCTTCTCCACCTTATTGTCTGGATCTGGCACCCTGCAACTTCTGGCGCTTCCCCAAAGTCAAAATGACCATGGCAGGTCAATGCTTTAAATTGATTCAGGACCTGGAGGCAGCCACACCATCACAACTACATACACTCACAAAAGAGAACTTCTAGAACTGCTTCACAAAGTGGAAGGAATGGTGAGACTAATGTGTTCAAAGCCAAGGGAAGTGTTTTGAGGGGAATTTATGGCAATATATCTTTTATTGTAATACTTTTTCAATGTAAATATTCAGCTTTGTTGATCACACTGTATAATAAATGCTATGTTGAAACAAACTAAATGAAATTGTGCTCACTTTCGTCAACTCTAACCATATGCCACTAATTGCCCCTTCAGAGGTAACATTTTTCCAGTAGAGTGTACAGAATCCTTCCACTTGAGAAAAATCAGAATTTCAAAGCTTCTGATTATGTATGGATATGGATATGTTAATGTATTCAGTTGTGTGAACCTCAGTTTTGGCATAAAATGGACAAACAGTTGTTATTAGGTGTTGTAGAGTCAGTATCTGACTCATAGCGACCCTCATAGGGTTTTCAATGGCTGACTGTTTCAGGATTGCCTTGGGAATGGATTGTCAGGTCCTTCTCCCATTTTGGGGGTGCTGGGAATTGAACTTGGGACCTCAGAGACTGCAGCACAGCACTCTACCAACTGAGCTAAATCCCAGCCCTGGACAAAACAGTAGACATTGGTATACAATAGTAATGCATTACAGGTGGCTACTATTAGATTTTATGACGTATGTCCTTATTTTGCCATAGAACCTGTACTTTAACTGTTAAAATTTAGGTGTAAACTTCAAAAAGAAAATAAACAGTACAAAAAACTAATAATAAAAAGGGTTAGTTTAGTAGCAGAGTATGTATTTAGCATAAGTTGATCTCCTATGCTCCCTTATGCTGCAGGAAAAAGGAGAAAAAAGAAGGAAGGAAGGAAAGAAGAAAGGAAAGAAGGAAAGAGAATATATCTTTAAGATCATAATTTATAAACTTTCATCATGTACTTATAATTTTTATTATGTTGAAAAATTCATTTTTTTCATCACTTCTGTTAAGTATAAAAACATAAAATAAACTAAGAAATCACATGTAAGATGTTATATTAATGCATATCTCATTAGTTTTTAGTATTTAATATTGCCCCATTATAGTTTTGGGCTGGGATCTAGCTCAGTCGGTAAAGTGCCACTCTGCAGTCTCTGAGGTCCTGAGTTTGATTCCCAGCACCACAAAAATGGGAGAAGGATGTGGAAATTCACTCCAGAGGCTATCTCAAAATAATCAGCCATTGAAAAGCCTATAAGGGACGCTGTGAGTTGGACATGACTCTATAGCACCTAAGAACAACAACAATAACAGCAACAACTGTTATAGTTTGGATATGAATAATCCCCCCAAAAGGGTTATGTGTTCAAGCCTTGGTCCCTGTATTGAGGGTGATTGGATCATGAGGGTGCTAACTTTATCAGTGCCT
Organism: Pedetes capensis; assembly: GCA_007922755.1. Lineage (NCBI taxonomy): Eukaryota > Metazoa > Chordata > Mammalia > Rodentia > Pedetidae > Pedetes > Pedetes capensis. The sequence continues at coordinate 107,548 of VMDO01000800.1, read as the reverse complement.
TAATGCATTGATGATTTTATACTAATGGGCTATTAGGATGTGGGGCCTAGTAGAAGGGAATATGTCACTGGTAGTGTGACATTGAAGGGCATATTTCATTCTCTGCTCCTTCCATGCCCCCTCTTTCTCTGCATCCTGGCTGCCACAAAGTGAACAGCTTTCTCCCACCATGCCTTTCTGCCATGATGTTTCTGCTTTGCCACAGGCCTATAAGCAATGGAGCCAGAGGACCATGTGCTGAAACATCTGCAACCAAGAGTCACAAAAAAGCTTCCCTCCTATGAGTGGGTTTTTCTTATATATTTTGTTACAGTGAGGTACGATTGACCAATACAGTCCCATATATAAAATGTGTACTCATCCATTCATTCCATTTATTTAACTGACATGTAATAAATGCTATTATGGATTCTGTGTTGTTGTTGTTGTTGTTGTTAGATGCCATCAAGTCATGTCCGTCTCATGAAGACCCTACATGCAACAGAATAAAACACTACCCAACACTATGCCATGCCTCGAACTACTGTCAGTGCTGCTCTGCTATTCAAAGGATTTTCTATGGCTGATTCTTCAGGATTCTTTCAGGAGTGGGCTGCCAGATCCTTTTCCCAAGCCTATAGCACCCGGTATTCCCAGGAGGTCTCCCATCCAAGTACCTACCAGGCCTGACCCTGCTTTGTTTCAGAGATCAGATGGGATTGAACACCATGCTGATATCGTTATAGACAATGGATACTGTACCAGATATTTTATGTCTGCTATACATTTTATAGAAGAGCTCAATCTAGTGAGACAGAGAAGCAAACAGTCTATTATACTTAGATAATTATTAGGAGAACTGAGCTAACTACAGTGCTATGAAAACACAGGAGAAGGGTTCCTAAATTTGATTCAAGTTTCAACTTATGTACTTCAGGCTTTTGTTAAAAGAAAAATTCTTCAAATGATGATTTCAATTATAAAGGCCATGAGAGAACTAAAATAGTAAAGTTACAAACAAGAAAAAAATGTAAAACTGTGTGTGGGCTTAACTGCACCGAGTTGAGCTGCATGTTGGAAAGCAGTAAGAGGACAAAGAGAATTTGCATCCTAGATAGATGCAAAGGCATAGAAAATGAGGTAGCATCCACAAATCAGAAAAGGAACTGGTGCACTGGGGTTAGGAATATAGAATGTATTATGCCTAAATGTACAAAATCATTCTCCTTGGAGCTCATTAGAGCATCAAAGGCAGAAGGTAAGCAAGGGAACAGAGATCTTCCTTATAGGTCCACATAGAAAGAGCTCCCATACAGCAGTAGTTGAATGTTAGTGAATTTTCATGAATCTCACCCGGACCATGGCTCAGAAGGAAGAGCTACAGAAAATCTCTATGTCCTCTTTCCTCATAAATAGATAGTATTTATATTATCTATGAGTAGATATTATTCATAGATATTATCTTGATGGTTGATCCATATTTTCCTATGTTAGAAGCCTGCATGATGATAACTATGTCTGCATCCAGTAAGGGATTTAACTTTTACAACACATTTTCACATTCTTCACTTCTTGAGTCCCTCCTCACAACACTTAAAGACTAACAGAGAAATTTCTCACAGTTGGTTAATACTGACTCTCAGGGACATGCAGAATTTTGCACAAGGTAAGAGTTTCAAAATAACAATGTCCCTCTTCATTGGAGAAACTTGGGTATTCAAGGCCTATAAATTTTATAGTGGGCAACAGTGAGAACTAGGATGGGGGAAAGGAGGGATTTGATGAAGCTATCCCAATGACAGACGGTGTCTCTTTGCTACTCATAGGGTTTTCAATGGCTAGTTTTTTTGGGAGTGGCTTGCCAGGTCCTGCTCCCTAGTCTGTCTTAGTCTGGAAGCTCAGCTGAAAACCTGTCCACCATGGGTAACCTTGTTCATGAGGTTACAATGGCAGAACTCTCAGCCTCATTGCAACACGCAAGCCCTCACAGTGCGGGAAACTGACAGACGCGTGGGGGCTCTGATGGTAAAATAATTAATACAAGGATGCATATATAGCATAAGAAAAAGAGAAGGAGAATAGAAAGAGGGAAGAGAGTAAAACAAGAAAGGAAGAAAAAAGAAAAAGAAAAAAGAAAATAAAAAACCTCACGCACACACGCTCCCACCCACATATAAAATCGCTTATAGTCAGTTGCGGTGTTATACACCTGCAATCCCAGCGGCTTTGGGGGACAGAGGCAGGAGTATCGCAAGCCCAAGATCACAGGCAGCCTGCACCACCCAGCGAGACCCTGTCTCAAAAAGTAAAAAAATATGGGCTGGGGGCACAGCGTGGCGGTCCAGCAACTACAAAGCGAATAGGCACAAGACCCTGGTTTCAAACCCCCATACAAAACAACAAAAACAAACAAACAACAACAAAAACAACAACAAAAACCCCCAAGAGACAAAAAACAAAATCAAAACAAAAACAAAAACAAAACCATGCATACACGCTCACACACACATATAAAATACTTCTAGTCGGGTGCGGTGGTGCAAGCCTGCAATCCCAGTGGCTTGGGGGGTGGAGGCAGGAGGATCACAAGCCCGAGATCAGAGGCAGTTTGTGCAACCCAGCAAGCCCCTGTCTCAAAAAGTAAAAAAATATATGAGCTGGGGGTGGAGCGCGGCGGTCCAGCACCTACAAAGCAAGCAGGTGCATGACCCTGGATTCAAATCCTCATACAAAAAGAAAAAAAAGTAAATGAATAAATAAACTTGTATGTTCTTGTAGGTACACTGTGGGCACCCAGTTCCACTGGGTGAAGTTGATACTGCAGGAAGCAGTGCTCCCTCCAGAACTCAGGATGGCAGTGTTTTCACACAATCTGCAGGAGCAGTCTGTCTTAGTCTACAGAAGGGGACCCAACTGAATGTGCAAACTATCAGACAATATCATTAATATCTCACACCAGCAAAATTCTACTAAAGATCATTCAGAAGCGACTGCAGCAGTATATAGGCAGGGAATTACTGGAAGATTAATCGGGATTCTGAACAGGGCGGGGAACTAGGGACATCATTGCTGATGTCAGGTGGATATTAGCTGAAAGCAGAGAATATCAGAAAGATGTCTATCTATGTTTTATTGACTACACAAAAGCATTTGATTGTGTGCATCATAACAAATTATGGATAACACTTCAAAAAATGGGAATACCAGAGCACCTAATTGTGCTCATGAGAAATCTGTACATCGCCAGGAGGCAGTTGTTCGAATAGAATAAGGAAACACTGAGTGGTTTAAAGTCGAGAAAGGTGTGCGTCAGGGCTGTATACTTTCATCCTATCTCTTCAAATTTATATGCTGAGCAAATCATCCAGGAAGCTGGACTTTATGAGGAAGAACGCAGCATCAAGATTGGAGGAAGACTCATTAACAACCTGCGTTATGCAGATGACACCACTCTGCTTGCTGAAAGTGAAGAGGATTTAAAACATTGACTGATGAAGATCAAAGATCATAGCCTTCAATATGGGTTATGACTAAACATCAACAAAACAAAAATCCTTACGACTGGGTCAGCATGCAACTTCACAATTAATGGAGGAAAGATTGAGGTTGTCCAAGATTTTACTTTGCTTGGCTCTATAATCAACACCCGTGGAAGCAGCAGCCAAGAAATCCAAAGACGCATTTCTCTAGGAAAAGATGTGGCAAAAGATCTCTTTAGAGTATTGAAAAGCAAAGATGTCACATTGAAGACGAAGGTGCGTCTGACTCATGCCATGGCATTTTCAGTGGCATCATATGGTTGTGAAAGCTGGACATTGAACAAGAGAGACAGAAAAAGAATTGATGCTTTTGAATTGTGGTGCTGGAGACGTCTATTGAATATACCATGGACTGTCAAAAGAACCAACAAATCTGTCCTAGAAGAAGTACAACCAGAGTGCTCCTTGGAAGCAAGAATGGCCAAACTGCTTCTTACATATTTCAGGCATGTAGTCAGGAGAGATCAATCCCTGGAGAAGGACATCATGTTTGGGAGAGTGGCAGGTCAACACAAAAGAGAAAAACCCTCCACCAGATGGATTGACACAGTGCCCGCAACAATGGGCTTAAACATAAATAAGATCGCTTGCCTGGCACAGAATTGGCAAGTGTTTCAATCTGCTGTACATAGGGTCGCTATGAGTCGGACTCGACTCGACGGCACCTAACAACAACAACAACAATCCCAATGATTCATTATGAATGTTCTTTATGCCTCGATTTATTCCGATGATTACTTTAATTTTCCATTTTGTTGAGTATATATAGATACATCGCCATATCATTAATCCAATTTGATTCTTTAAAAGGTTACAGGCTTAGTAGAGTATGATTAAAAGATAAGATAAACTCTATTTTGCCAGATAAATTTGTAAGCTTTTCAATACTGACACAAATATGAATATTCCATAATTGCATATTTTTTTGTGAGGATCAATTGCTATTTTAATATAGAAACTGTTAATAGGATTACCAGATGGGTGCTTTATTTGCTTTTAAAGTGGGTTGCAAATAGCAGCAATTAGTCACTGATGAAGACCTCTAAGATGAGAGGTTTTTCATAATTCAGCACCATGATAATCTTTGTATCATCTGAGAAACAATAAATACAAAAACGTTTGTAAAAGCAACATATGTCTTGACAATTTTCTAATTATCTGTGTGTAAAATACTCAATTCTTCTGCACAGAAGGAACTTCTCATATGACACATTTGTACACTAAAGTATACAAAAGATTACTCGAAAACAGTGAGCCATATTTCTACAATTTGTTTTTATCTGATTCCACTCAGTGAGAGCCCAGAGTTATATTTATTTTTCCACAAAAAGAGGTAAGTGCTTATGTGAAAAACAAGGAGGAGGATGGGTGTTGAATCGAAAGCAAGATTTCCTCAGAAATAGAATTAGAATCCCAACTCCACACTTCACAGTGAAAGTAAGAAAGAAGGGATGCCAGATGGAAGTGGGCCAAGCAGCGTTCTTTTAGGAATTGGGCCTAAATTATACTGAAAGAGAAACAAAAGAAAATCAGAGGTACAGAAAGCAAGACGTGAGCAGGCTGCCCTGGACAAGTGTTTTGGCTTTTAGGAGCAGAAAAGTATATTGAAACATATTTGCAAATCCATAGGAAATGTAACTTATAATGTGCTTTCTGGGATTTTTCGTTTTGAAATTCATCAACCTGTGCATGTGGAAATCAATTACTGACAGATACATTTAATCTGTTTCCAGTATGGTTGTTCACTTAGTCATTACCAGCATGCTTTCTATCTATCCCATAGCCTGAGAACATGTCTGGATACCATTCACCTTTTGCAGACCATCCCAGAGATGCACCTACATGCCCACCTCCCATTCATCCATAGACTAAGAAAAGAAGAAACTCATGTTGCTGTAGACTCTCCACAGAGTACCCTGGAAATATATATGTTTTTGTTCCTTCACCAAAAGAAAAAAAAAAAAAAGAACTTGAGTTGAGTGTTCTCTTGCTTCACAGGGTTTCCATAAATACAAGCTGTAGTCAAGCATTTCAATTTGGGATGTACAAAATACTTAAAAGCAGAAAGCCCTTCTCCTAGTCCTCTCTATCAATTGAAGTTTTGAAAGTGGCCCAGGATCACCAAATTTCCTTTCTTATAAATAGATACTAACTGACAATATGTGCTGAGTTAGGCCTAGGGGAGTATTATTTAGTCAGAACACTTTGCTCCATCATATCTTTAAAATTACTACCAGAAATCCAGAAATGCAGTGTTTGTGTTTTCAGGGTATGCATAGAAAGCCTAATTTTATATTCAAATCTTCAGTGATTATAAAGAGTTAGTTGGGGCTGCAAGCCTAATGTCTTTACATTCAATGACTAAGAGTCTAATTCTATTTTTGTAGTAGAATTTTCATGATTGCATTTATTCATACTTGCTGTCCTCATCCTCAAACTACTATTACCTTAGAACAGTAATTTATGCAAATGCCTCCGTGGTCAATGTCTTCATTCCAAGTGACATTTATTACCACAACAAGTGGATTCACGGGTAGATATGTATCATTACTTTAGACATAATGACAAATATGATTTGCATTGCTTTACTCAAAAGGAAAGCAACTGTAAGGAGACAATGTCTTGGTTTGCTTATATTTCATTGCTTATTCCTTTGGAAATTATTGTTTAAATTAGAATCTTCTAATATATTAACATTAGTGAAAAGACAAAGGTCTATGTGAAGTACTTTTAGGCTTAAATCCGACCTTCAGGTCATTTTAATAGCTCGTTCAGAGCTCTTAAATGCATGAAAAGAATAAGTCAATTTTTCCAAATACATATTTCCTCATGGGAAATCCAGATCCAAAGTGAATGTTCTCTTTTTCATATCAAGTTTACAAACATGAGGAAGATACTTGAAAATGCTTATCATTCCGATATGTCTAATGGCTAACAAACACTGATGTATCATCCAATACTCCATGACCAAGTACACACAAAAGTAAAATTTTAAATGTCAAATAACCAAAATGCAAATAACCAGGTAAAACAAGTGAAACTCTACTATCGGGTCCTTTTCTTTTCTGGATTTAGGAGTGATTAATGGGGAAAGCCAGGAAGCACAGAGACAACAAATCCTAATGAGTGCTACAGAAATTAGAAAATAGAGCATCATGAGGAAAGTAGTCAGAATGTTGCTGTGAGGACTTGGCATTGAACATTGGATTTATATGACGGAGAAGTGGCAGAACGAAGACCTGAAGGGAAAAAGTGTTCCAAGCAGAAATAATAACAAGCTCAAAGACTTTGACATGGGAAAGCTTGTGGCATGTTTGAGTGACACACACATACACACACAAAAAAATGGGTCAGAGTTACTTTGATTTAGTGAATAATGCTAAGAGTCAAAGGAGTGGAGGTCACGGAGGCAGACTGGTACCCAATCAGGATATGTTGTAGACCACTTTGGGAGATTGCACTTTGTTCTCCTTGTAACAAAAAGCCAGACAATTTTGAATAGTGAAAAGACATGTTTCCATTTACCCTTTAGAGGTCTCACTCCATGGACAATATGTTGTAGGGAGCAGAGTAGAATCAGAGACAGAGAGCAATGGGTGCTTAGAAAAAGAGGTGGGGAAAAGTGGTCAGATTTGGTATAGATTTTTAACACAAAGATAAAAGAAAATATTGATGTTTTGGGGTAGTGTATAAGGGAAATGAGTAAAAGCTGACTTCTGAGTTTTTACCCTGCACATACTGTGTGAATGTCAACCCTATTCATGCATATGAGAAATGTTTATGAGAAGAGCAAATTGTGGTATGTCAGTTTATTTTCTATTGCAATAACTGAATGTCATATACCGGATAACTTGTAAACAATGCAGATTCGGCGAGGCATGGTGGCGCACAACTGTAATCCCAGCAGCTCGGGAGGCAGAGGCAGGAGGATTGCAAGTTCAGAACGGAGGCAGTCTGCATAATTTAGTGAGACCCTGTCTCAAAAAACAAACAAACAAACAAACAAACAAACAAAAAACAAAGTAAAAAAGAATATGGGCTTGGGTTGCAGCAAATGGTCCAGCACTTGCAAAGCATGCGAGCATGAGGCCCTGGGTTCAAACCCCAGTACCACACATACACACACACACACACACACACCAAGAAAAAAAAAAAGTGCAAATTCATTCAGTCAAGGTTCTGGAGGTTCAAAACCAATGGGCCACTTCTGGTGAAGGCTTTCTTGCTGCAACATGACATGGTAGAGGTCAACACATTTTGAAACTGAGCAAGTTTTCTACCTCAGATCTCTCTATTTCTTATAAAGACACTCATGAAATAATGGCAGTCTGATCTTCATGACTTCATCTAACTCTAATTACATCCCAAAGACTCCATTCCCAAATATTGTTAGCATACGACTTTCAGAATTAAGTTTCCACCTTTATTACCTCACAGTGGGAATTATCTGTAAATTTTAACATGTATGTTTGGAGACAAACTGTAATAAGGTATTTAAAGGAAAAATAAAACAAAATCAATGGTTCTGCTTTTCTGTGTTAGGTGTATGATAGCATTAACAGCTAGGGTTTATTGAACGCATATCTGGGCCAAGTATATTTCTAAACACTTTCATAATTTTTCTTTATTTAATTCTCCCCCCAAGTCACAAGAAATACTTTGTTATGATCCTCATTTTTGAGTCCAAAGCTAAAATTCTGAGATTAAGTAACTAGTCCAAGTCAGACAACTGATAAGTAACAAAATCGAAGAGCATCAGGCACCAGAACCTACTGTGCTGCCCCTGTGTAAAAGTGCTCTTACCAAAACAAAAGCCTACAATTTACATTAAGTAGAGTATGGGTCCTGTGGCATCTAATCCCCTCAGATCTGGGAAGGCATGCAGGGCCAGGCCTGGTTAGTACTTGGATGGGAGACCTCCTGGGAACACCAGGTGCTGTAGGCTTGGGAGAGGGAGCCAGCAACCCACTCCGGAAAAATCAACCCACCATCGAAAACCCTATGAATATCAGAAAAGCACTGAAAATAGTGTTTTGCCTGTAGTAAGCAGGGTCGCTACGAGTTGGATACCGACTTGAAGGCACCTACCAACAACAGAGTACAGGGTAGAATGATACATAAAGAAGTGAAAATGATACACAAACATAAAATAGGGGTCATGGGGTAGGGAGGATACTAGAAGACTGAGACATGTAGTAAAATCTTCATAGAAGACTGAGAGGATATTGTCAGCAATGGAGGAAAAAACCCAAGCCAAGAAGATGGCACAGAACGCTCCAGGGAGAGGGAATGAACAGCTATTCATTTGTCAATATTAAAGCAAGGAGACAGAATTGACCACTGGATTCAGAAAAAGGAGATTTGGTGACTATGCTACAGTCATATCAGTGGCATGGTAAGGACAAAAGCTCCATAGGAGTGGATGAGGGACACCTTAAGATGTGATTAAGGTGAGAACAAACACATGGGCAGTACTTGGACACGGTTTGGTGAAGGAAATCAGACACACGGAGCTATCATTGCAGGCGGTAACTAAGTCAGGGAACTGTGTGGTTAGGTACTTCATGTTTAAAATAACTTATAGTGCCACATGTTTCAGTGTAAATTGGTGTGACCTGGTGGAGAAGAAAGAAATTATCCACTATAACATATCATAACCTAAATATAAATTAAGATTCCATGCATGGGAATTGATTGCAATGAGTTTTAAGATTTATTCACATAGGTTTCACTACATGCTAAAATAATGCTAAAGTCAATCATTATCTTCCTACTCCAGTATAAAGTGGAAGAGAGACATTCTCTTGGACTTCTCTTTTCAATTCTCAAGTGCTATTTTACTATCTTATTTCAAAATTTCCAAAGCCCCCAATATCAAACTTCTTAGCTCTCTTCTAAATCTTGGCATCTACATGCACTTAATCCATGGTTTTTAATATTGTGACAGGTTGTTTGTTATTGTTGTTGTTGTTGTTGTTTTCTCTAACTTGTCACTATTCTAGATGACTTGGATGACTCATTCCTCTGTCTAACTTCAAAATTCTTTCATCTTTATATTTCAGTGGCAAGCGTGTACACTCAGCTTTGGTGATCCATACTTACGGTATTAAATGGGCGGTTTCTACATAAAAAGTGTTCTGTTGTAATATCTAGAATTGTGAAATTCTCCTCTCTCACTCACTCACTCCTCCCTATCAAATCTCTTCCTCAGCTCCAAGGGCTGATGACCTCTACTGCTTTGCCTTTCCAATATTTAGCAGTCTCCGATCCTTCCAGGCCTGACTTCCATCTCCCTCGCATTTCCATTCCCCTGATGACCATTTTCAACACACTTTCATGGGTGCAATTGATTTCTTCCAGTCTTTGACCTCCTCTCACAGCTGCCTTGCCAATCCCATTACCAAATCAGTCCTGCCATCTGTTTGTTCTCCTCCTCCTCCTGGGCTGCCAAGAGTTCCTGAGAAAATTGAATAACCACGCTGATTGACTCTGCTACAAATTTATTATTTCCCATGTCAGCTGAACCCTCAGAGCTGCTCAGAGCCCTCTTACTCACTGCTACTTGGCTTGTCCTCCTATTCCAACAGCAGCTGTTCCTACCACACCCTGCTCAGGTCCCCACCCAAATCTCACTCCCCTTAACCTCCACACTTCAGTTCACCTCCTCCTCCTCCTGAGAATAGGGAAGCTGTCAGCTGTGAACCCATTTTCCTCCTCACCCCATATTTCCAAATTTATCTGAATCTGTACTTATCTGTATCTCATTTTGCATCCAGAAGTATCCTTATTCTTTTGTCCATCTAATTTTTTGATGCCACTCTGGGTTTTTTTTGTTGTTGTTGTTGCCATTGTGTTTTGTTTTGTTTCTTTTGCCTCAGCCAAAATACTGTTTCATTAATGTGGTTTTTTTTTTTTTCCTGTCGAACTTCTAAGTTCTCATAAGGCACAACCACTTTAATTATCCTATTTTGGAAAAAAAATGGAAAATGGAAAAAAAATCAAAAATTAAAAATTAAAAAGGAGGAGGAGGAGAAGGAGAAGGAAGAGGAGGATTTAGAAGACTTTGCCTCATCCCTAATGTTATCTTTTTAGTTGAGTATGATGATGATGGAACTATTGGAAATGCTTTGAAAGGCAGTATTTTCTCACCCTTCAATTTTCCATACCTGAAAGTTGGCATTTGTCTTTAGAGCACATTCTTTCACTTATTAAATTGATTGAATTTAGGCACGTTATTTGACATTCCTGGGATCTGACTCTCTCACATTTAAGTTGGAGATGCCTGGGTCACTTTCATACAGCTATCCTGTGTTCTACTTTATTTTGATAAGGGCACCCTGGTTTCCTTTGAGCAAGTTGCATTTCACCTGTGAATTTAGTTTGATAGGACTGTTATTCAGAGTATTATCCTTCTCTGAGCAAAAGGTTGACAATAGGAAATTTCAGTGTACTCTTGTCTAATGAGCACAATAATTAAACTGACATAACTGGATTTAAGTCATTTCAGTAGTAATATTTAAAAGAGAGAGTTTATGAGTCCCTACTAACTTCTGAACTTATTTCTACCCTCCAGAGGAGAACTACACTTTTCTGTTCCCTGAGAATATTTCCTCATCCTCCATCTTGTAAATTCTACTTCATGATTCACAAACATTTCTTTACTTTAAAACATTAAGTTATGAACTTGGCTTTTATTGCTTTTAAAAAAGTATATTATTATGATTAAATGAGATAATTTGAGTAGCATCTTTATTCAAAAGCTTAGCACCTGGTAAGGTGTATTGATTTTTGCTATTATTATTGCTTTTGACATTGTTATTATTAGTATGTCCGTTCTTGATTAAATAATTTTCTTCTTTCCTTTGTATCGCTTGATTTTCTCCTGTGGTTCTAAATACTTCTTTGGTTTTTATGCTTTCCTTTCTTGTCAAACTGTTTAATTGTTCTCAATCTTCATCTCCTGTATTTCAAATTCCATTTTCTCATTAAAATGATCAAAACTAAAATCTGAAGCAAACTTCTTTCCCCTTGTATTTTTTCTCTTCTTTCTTCCCCAAAATGAATCATCTGTAAAATATTTTATAGCCATCTCTCCACATGCCTCTTGATCTGTCTCCAAGGTCACTGTTGAAGTACCTGAGGTCAGAATCACGTTTAGATTTCATCTAACTAAATTGGTCCCCCTTCAAGAATTCCTTTCTCCCATGATTTTACTATCAACAGACTTCTACTCTATGAATAAAACCATATTTCTAGAATACTTACCATATTATCACTTGCTTAAAAACTTTCAGGACTTCCAAATGCTTGTAGGATAAACACAAATGTCTAGGAATAAAATTCAAAGCCCATCTTGAGCTGAGTCCACTTACTCATTCCTGTGTAAGCATTCATCCCACTCTCTCTATACTGTAGCCACTCTGGACTGTGTGTGCTTTTAATAAACGGTAAACTTCAGGACTGCTCATAATTTCTTGTCCAGTGGAAATGCCTCTATCTTCACTTTTACTTTGAGGAGTCTTGTATCATTAAATCTTTCCCTCAAATATCCCCACTTGCCTCCAATTTCTGTCTGCCAGTAGCTCTTACAACATCCTCAATAGTGTGTTCTTTGATAGCACAGAGTTCAATCCCCATATTTATATTCTCACTACCAAGTATACTGCTAAATAAAGTAGGTATTGAATAATTATCATGGAGTAATTAGAGCCCATGAGCCATCTTCAGAATAGAGAAAAATATTTCCACAAGTAAATACATCTATGAAGTAAATATGTGAAGAAAAAAATTGCTTCAAAAGATACATGCTATTAATAAGAAAATTTTTATTTCTATATGAATTTGAATATGAAAATTTTAACCATTTCAACTTAAAAATCTAATTTAAGTTGTCATATATTGGTAACAGCACTGTTAAAAGCATCATGGTGGCCCACCAGAAGTCTATTAAAAACAATCAAAATTCCAAATAAATATACCATAATTTATAAAAGTCCTGTAACATAGTATGTTGGCTATGATTTATGGAGAATTTTTACATAAACTGCATGATAAAGCATTAAACAAGTATTTCAGAAACTGTATATTATGAGTTTGGATATTTATCTACAGAACCATTAATTAAATACTTTGCATAGATATGATATGCACAAACTCTGCATTATATGTTGTTTGTTGTTATGTGGTGTCTAGTCAGGTCCAATTCACAATGATCCTCACAGGGTTTTTTCAATGGCTGATTGTTTTGGGGATGGCCTTGTAGAATGCTAAAAATGGCTTTAGCGATACAGCATAATGTTATATGACATCTTTCTTGGAAATCCTTTAACAATTTAAGTACCACACATTAATCATTATTCATAGACCACGAGTTCTATATTCTTGAAACACTAGATGTGCCCTAGCATGCTAAAGTACCTTTCAGCTCTAACAGATTGAAATTGGGTTTCCTGGGTGGAAAGTCAAAGATCAGCCAGAAAATATGCAGCCAGAAAGTATCTTGTTTGGTAGAATGGCTTTTAATTGGAATTAAAGGTAATAGGAGAAAAAAGAAAAAACAAAAAAAAAAAGAAAGAAAGAAAAAACAAGGACTTCACGTAGTATGTCTTCAATATTGATGATCCATAAAATTTCACTGTTATAGAACTATCACACCTATCTTATGGCTAATGAGATATTTTGAATTGTTTTATTTTTTCAAAAGAAATCAATAGCTCTTATAAACTACCTGAGAAAATCACATTGTTGTTAGGTGGTGTGGAGTCGGGTCTGACTCATAGAAACCCTATCTACAGCAGAAGGAAATACTCCCTGACACTGTGCCATGCCCAGACCTATGTGAGTGCTTCTCTGCTAATCATAGGTTTCCTATGGCTGATTGTTCTGGAATTGTTTCTCCAGTGGGCTGCCAGGTCCTTTTCTTGTTTTTCAGGTACTGGAGATTAAACCCAGGACCTCAGAGCACACAATGCAAGCACCTTACTAACTGAGCCAAACTCTAGCCTATGTGAAAAACATAGCTGTCTCATTTGTGGCTTAATTTCTATTTTTTTTAAACAAAGAGGCACAGAAAAGCAAACAGAAATTATTGCAAAGAATTTAGCAACATGACACAAAACAAAAATCACAGAAAAATATATTTGGAGAAAATTTGAAATAAAAATCAGATTATATCATCAAGAGTAAAATCAGATGATGGTAGGGGTAGAAATGGGATGTTGAACTTGCTGAGTGATTCCTTAGCCTTTGACTTCAAGATAGCCATTTGGGTATGCCTTCACTAGATTGTAGATTCACAACACATAAAGTCTGTTTTGGCTCTCAGAATTAAATGACTGGAATTTTTATATTAAAATCATCTTTTCTGTATACCCCAAAAGTCACAGAGATTTTCCATATCATCTTGTCTGTATAGGTTAAGTAAAATTGAACTTTGTTCAAAGAATGCTACCATATCATTGGACTTTTAGAAATCTGCATGAATTTCTTTTTGGCTGTTTTCAATTATAATTATTCCTCTAGTGAGAAAATAAGCCTCTAGTGCAGTGCATTACATTGCCATCCAGAAACAGTCAAACGCTGCAAATGTTGTCATCTCTCTTCTAGGGCCTCACAAATACTTTGCAAATGCCCTACCACTGAGCTGCAGCCCCAGCACCCGCCTTATTTAAAAACAAAACAAAACAAAACAAAACAAAACAAAAAAACAAACAAACTTTTTATCTTGAGAAAAAGCTTCAGGAAGTGATGCAGGCTGCCTCTGGCCTCAATCTTGAAATCCTCCTGTCTCTGCGTCCGTAGTCACTGGCATTACAGGCATATGTCACTATGTTGGCTCTCCACTTCTTATCCTGCTTAAGATATAGCCACTAAAACAACTGACCAAGAATATAAAAAGAACTATGTCTCAGCTAAGCTTCCAACGCTTGCAGCCATAGCCCTGTGGCATCTGATCAGGTCAGATCTTGGAAGCTAAACAGGGTCGGGCCTGGTTAGTACTTGGATGGAGGACTGCCTGGGAACACCAGAAGATGTAGGCTTGGGAGAAGGACCTGGCAACCCACTACCAAAAATCAATCCACCATTGCAAACCCTATGAACAGCAGAGAAGAACTGACAATAGTGTTTCCTCTGTTGTATGTAGGGTCTCTATGAGTCAGATACCGACTGGAGGGAACCTAACAACAAGAAGAAGAAGCTTTCAACAAAATTCCTTCAGGGCTGTTTCTTCTCTCCATGTTGCTTTCTCTGCTTTGCCATATGCAAATGTTAGAGGAAAGTTATTCCTCTAACATATCATGGCCTCTTCTCCTTTGTCTTTAAATTCATCAGCTGTTCTCCTAAAATCAAGTTGTATCTTCTTAAGAATGCCTTATATACTTTTATCTGTTTTCTAGTTTACTTTTATAATGTCATGCTTTGACCCCTTCTTGCGTTCCATCAGATCAACTCTTCCTATTGTGCACTTATTGCATGTGGGTAACCTATATTTATCTTGCCACAACTGAATTTTTAAAATCAGTAAATCTTGAGCATCAGAAAAGAATGTGAGCATAATAGAGCTCATTTGATTTGTGATACACACACACACACACACACACACACACACACACACACACACACACACACAGTCTCCTCAACTGTTTTACTCTGCATTTAATATTTTCTTGGAATGCAATATACACAAGACCTAATTTATTGTACTAACTCAGTAAATGTTTAATGAATGACTGATATTTATATACTTTAGTGAATGCCCTAGAAAACACAGAAATGTTCCATGTATAGTATCTAATGAATTCAGCCATTGTTAATGAATATCTACTATAAGTGAAACACTGTTAAGAACTTGGAATAGGAGATAGGAAAATATGAATCACACTTGACATTCTCAGTGAAGAGGTATATTAAAGAAATAGCACATGCATATACTAACATGCACAAAATTCACCATCTTTAAAAGCAGGAAGCAGTAGGTACACACACATAAATTAGCTTAAAATTAAGAACTAACAACCTGGCAATTGAAAAAAGCTTAAAAGTAGAATGGTGGAAGGTAAGATTTACTCATATATAATTGGAAAGACAAAGAATTACTGGAAGTAACAGTAAGGGTTGAGCCAGCAGGAAAGTGTGAGGTGGATAAAGTCTCTATCTATCTATCTATCTATCTATCTATCTATCTATCTATGATAAATGGCTGGGGTTTAACTCAGTTGGTAGAGTGCTGTTGACTTTGAGGACCCAGGTTCAATCCCCAGCACTGCAAAAATGAGAAAAGGATATGGCAATCCACTCCCCCAAACAATCCCAGAACAATCAGCCATTAAAAACCCTAACAACAATAATATATATATATATATATATATATATATATATATGTGTGTGTGTGTGTGTGTGTGTGTGTGTGTGTGTTGGCGTGTGTTTGGGTGTGACTGTGTGTGTATTGTATATTTGTATGTGTTTGTGTGTGTGTGTATATATATATTTATATTTATATTTATATTTATATTTTCATAAGAAATCCAAGAAAGGATAAAACAGTAATACAATTAGCAAGAATATTTAAATGAAAAAGTCACTCTCAGATCATTGTCAGATAATATCAGACCAAAAATAAAATTGCAACTTCTTGCTTATCTGTAGATATGCTGTTGTTAGGTGCCATGGAGTTTGTGTCCGACTCATAGTGACCCTATGTGCAACAGATAAAACACTATTGTCAGGGCTTCTCTGCTATTCATAGGGTTTCAGGGGCTGATTATTTTTTGGGAGTGGGCTGCCAGGTCCTTTTCCCAAGTCTACAGCATTTGTTATTCCCAGCCTGTCTCCCATCCAAGTACTAACCAGGCCTGACTCTACTTAGCTTCCGAGATCTGAGGGGATCCAACACCATAGTGGTACTGAGGCAGACTATATATAGATATAATACTACCAAATTAAAAAGAAGTTTAGGTATCACATATCTTTGAGATTGTCCCAGAGTGAATGTTTACTGAACAATTTTTATATCACAGATTCAAATTTATCATTATTCTACAAAATAGAACTTTCAGTTGATTATATGATAATCCATCATAACATTTATATACTTTCTATTCCATTTTCCAAAAGTCCTTACTAAACAAAAAGTGAAACATTTGAATAGAAGTGTTAAGCAAGGAAAGGAGATAAGGAGAAAACAAAAACTTTGAATGACTTTCTCCTCATAATGTTTTGCATCACAATAAGTGTAGACTTCCATAAGCACATAGTTCTGTACACAATGAGTTATCTGTAAATTACCTAAGAATCAAAGTTAAATTCTAAATGCTGTTACACACTGTCAAAAGAAACTGTGGAACAATTTTTGAGTGGGAAAAAGTATTCCTTTGTGCATCTCCTGTACTATCTAGACTCAAAGGAAACTATTAGCTTAATTACATAGTCATAAGACAGGAAGCCAACAGCTTCTAGTGATGGAGAAAGCAAGCTTCAGAGAATATCGGGATATTAGTCAGACCCTTAAAATAGTTTATTTCTTTGCATGCTTTCAATCACAAGCAATGTAAAATGAAGAGAAAGTTTGCTGTGTTTTCTAGCTCAATATGCCTAACTACTGTGGCCTTTATGCTGTTCTGAAAAGGCAGAACCAATCTTCTGGCAGATGACTGTCCTTGGCTCAGCAGAAACTCCTATGTTGTAATAATGACAAACACAACACCATCTGAATCTGTCCTCACTGGATAGTATAGAGGGGAGGAAAGAACCCTTTAGATTATGCATACGATAAATTTTTTAAGACCACTTTTTCTCCTCAGATTGATGTCCATAGTGACTCTCCAGAATGTTCTCCTTTTTAAAAACTGCTTTAAACAGTTTCAGTGGCTCTTAATAGACTTCTATGAATCACATTATATATTAAAAAACATGATTATCCTCAAATGTATCTTTTATTTGCCTCCAAAATGATGAGAGGCACTTCTTTTTTATCTAAATGAATCCTTTAGGCATTGATTTGTGGTCACTTGGAATTTAAAATGTAATTCATATAATTCTCTTGCACACATAGTTATTTCCTATGCTTTTAATTCTTGGAAGTGTTTCATTTTGTTAAAATACCTTTTCAAAAATATTTTTTCTGGATTCAGGAAAAAAATCATATATACATCTCTTATTTTAAAATGAAGAATTATGTTTTTTAATTCTAGTGTCATGTGATATAGCCATCAACAATTTGAAGCTTTTTTTTTTTTTTCATTGTCTTCATTAAACCTATTGGGAGTAAAATGACTTAGGTCACAACATGCAACATCATGCTAATTAAAGTGCTAATTAGCTGGTAGAAGAAATATATTGCATGAAACAGATTGCTGTATTACTTTGTTTTAACTTTATGTAATTTCAACTTGGTAACCACTAATTTAGAATCCTCTAATCATGCTCTTTAATACAAATATTAGTCTCATATGACAACAGCACATGATCACAGAGCCATAGTGCAAGATAGACATTGCATTTTTTTCTTAGAATCAAAACTGGGCTGTTGAGATTGAAAGATTCTGTTTACAGACTCTGCTATTCTTTTGAATACAATCTCTCTTAAGGTAGGAACTATTTGAATTCAACTGCATAAATATTTTCGGCAACTTCTCAATCTAAAAGGCAAGGCCTTTATGTAATCATTCATTAAAATATTTTTGTTTAAAAGGACTGCATGATAAATTTAATTGTTCCCTTAATATAATCAGTGTCTTTCTTAACACATTTTTTTTCAATTGCATGATTTTAACAATAGGTTTCAACTTTGGTTTCAAAAAAAAAGATACAAAGTTTAATGGATAAATAAGAAAGAGTTTTTAAATCAACCAGCAGAGAGTGTATTCTCACTATACCCACCTGAAATCTATTATCAGGTTGCAGGAAGTAGATACCAAACGTCTGCTTCTTTCATGAGCCTGACATATATGAAGGAACAACAACAACAAAAAAAAAAACCCTTTCTAACCTTCCTTTAACAGCTAGCCACACAGAAAAAAAGAAACTTCAGGGACTTGATCTCTCCTCATCTGCTGGGACAGAATTGTCACAGACACAATTGCACAGTAACAATTAGAAAATGGACTGAGCTGTACATGATCTCAGAGCTTCAATCTCTTAAAATGAGTAATGTTGATATTTTCCCTAATACCTAAAGAAATAGGCTAGGAAGACTTTTTTGTTACAATCACATTAATTTTAACTCCTTGCTTGAAATCCACAAAAAGCAGTATAAAATAGATCATTATGGTAGTATTAATATCTATAAAAATATACAGTAGCCAATTCTTCCATTTAAAAAGTGAAAACTATTGGAACTTGAAGTCAAATAAAAATTCCTAGTTGTCTTGTTTCTTTTCAAATACTCAGTTGCTAAACTGTGGTACAAACTTAAAATAGAACTTTTTCCTGTCTTCACAAGTGAGGCTATATGCTTCTAAGACCACAGACCCATGACTGAGGTCTTCATTTTCACAATCATGAACCAATATATTTTATTCAAAAACTAATTTCTATTAGCCAAAAATGATGATAATGATTGTTTTATCCTCTCTAATACTCAAGTTAGTTAACTATGTTTCAAACGACAACCACTGCCTTTTCAAATATTAAAGGTTATCCATTTCACTTCAGTGGTCATTTATTTTGTTTATATTTTATGCATTTAAATCTTATCACCTAATAAATGTAGCACATTTCCTAGCTATTTAATGATTTTGAAAGCAAAGCTCTCATACATAATAGGTATTTATTAAATAATTGTGAGGCATAATAATTACTTATTTACATTGGCTACCTTAATCTGCTTTATGTTTAGTTTTTATGATAATATAAAAATAATTTATAACTTTAGGCTTCACAATTTTTAAGAAGGTTTAATAATTGGAGGAAATTGTACACCCTTAGGACTGTGGATAAAGTGGTCTTCAAAAATTGTTCCTTGACATGTTGGAAACTTTCATCATTGGCTTGTAACAAAGGTTTTTGATTCCGGTTTCACAGTTCCCTCTACCTTGTCTATGCCTAAAATAATGACAGCATATAGAGCTTTAAGATTTGAACTATAGCAGACCAAAAGCTGACTTTCCCTAGAGAACCTGTATCTGCTCATTTTCACTGAGTTTCATATGATGATATATGGAGAATATTGAAGGTTTAGTGTTGCCTTTTTTGTAGGTGTTTTCATTTCACCTTCAGACAGTGATTCTGGGTCCATTTTGGCTTGGCTAACATCTGGCAGCAACCACTACCGTCTATGCCTGTGTCAATTATAAAAACACCAACAAAAAATTAATTCCTGGCAACATTTAGTGAGCTCTTGTTATGCCATTCAAACATTGCCTGGATTAATTTTATCTAATGGTCACAACTAATTTATGAGGAAGGCACTGTTACTAACATTGTATTGTTGTTGTTAGGTGCTATCAAGTCATGTGCGACTCATAGCGACCCTCATAGAGTTTTCATATTATAGATAAGGAAATGGAAATAGGAATATGCTATTTGTCCAAAGATCATCAATTTGTGTAAATCACATTTCAAACCCAAGCCGCTTGGAATCCAAACTTTGTCCCCTTGGCTATTTAAGCCCGTAGCATCATAATAATTACTCTGCACTCCCGAATTCCAATTAAGTTGTGATCTCTCCCTGTTCAAGGAATACAGTTGCCATTTTCCCCAATCCTAGAGTCTAGCAGCAAAATTTTTATTTTTACTGAAAAACTACAAACTTATAGTAATATATAGTGAGCCCACAAAGCAAACAAATTGGAAAAGAATTTTTCCTCCTTCCTATCTATCTATTTAATGGCTCTTTATCCAATATTTCTGTGTGCAAGAACTTCTGAATAGCTTTCAAATCCAAGTCAGGCAGGCTGAATCTACCCTCATCAGGTTGCTAGCTATGTGATCTAAATAATCAAAGAATTCATAGGCACCCCCAGTTTCAGAACCTAATTCATCGGACGATACTTCCATTTATAATGGAAGCTTTTCATGCTGTTCAGCATGAAAGCTTTGTGGCCCATCTGTTGAATGTGACTGAAACTAAAGTATAAGGGCTTAAAGCCCACCTCCATCTCCTGCTAGTTTTGTAGTTTCACAAAGTTCCTGAAATCTATGCCTCATTTTTCTCACCTGCAGGTAGGTATGATGACAATAATATTTGCCTTATAATGTTGATAAGAATATTAAATGGAGCAATTGATACATTGCATGAATATAATTAATTGACTCAGTAACTTCCGTTTAAAACATGATTAAGATCAGTTCAACTAAATTATATTTATCAAAACAGGGAAGTGAAATAATAGTTTTTAAGAAATAAGAAAGAACTAAAGTGAAAGCAAGTATTTTAATCCAATAATATTTTCTTAATTTATATTTCAGTACTATTTTATTGATGTGAAAATCTGATAATGGATTCTGAATATAACTTGTCAGTTGGTGATTCTCCCTCAGAGTTGCACCACTGCTTTACACAGCCTTTTTTCAATCCAATTTATCCTTCTTTTTCCTCCTAAATAGATAGAGACAAGAGGAAAGAGCATAAGATTGTTAGAAAAATGGAAAGTGAGAGAGCCTTGGTAGGTGAAGTCTATAAAGCTCCCATCTAAATTCTAATATTATAAAAATCAAGAATGCGTGTGACAAAATTAAATTTTATAGTCCAAATAAGTTCTATGAGTGGCCAGAAATTTGTATAAATTGAAAGAAAAATTCTATATGACAGGTTCTCTAAAGAAGAGCCCCTGGTGATTATCCAAGCCACCTTCATGATGATGAAAGTGACACTATTTTGCAAGTCAGTACACAGTCATGAAAAATATATTATATATAAATTTTATATAAATATGCGTTACATATACACACACATGCATATATATACATACATATATATGCTTTCATATATGCTTTCATTTTTGTTGCCCAATATTTCCCTGGCCTTCTATAGTTGAAGTCATTGCAGGAAACTAAAATAAAAGTTCTAGTTTCTGTGTAAGGCACTTTGTGACTAAACATTAATCTGAAATTTAAACAGTCACAAGAAGACTCTGCCTATTGCTTCTTTTAAGCAGAATTACCATTAGATGAAAGCGCCTACAGCAGTAAACATCAGCAGCTAGTGTTTGCCTCTCCTCAGAACTCAACCAGGCTGATCCAAGGGCAGAAAAGTCTTTGAAGTCATGTAGACCTTCATGTGCAGATCAATCTTTGGGGGGCAAGGAGCAAGAAAAACTGGTTCTTTTACTTTAATATTCTTCCAGGAAATGTATTCAACTCAATGCAGAACAAAAAGGTTTTCTCTCTTACAAACTGAGTGATTTTCTACTTGGGCTACACTTGCTTCAATTAACTGAGGGACATCTATTGATCCCAGAACATGACTATTTATACCTTGATACATATTTCCATTAGGTTAAAGCAAGACCATAGTAGCAACAACTCTGAATCCATATTTTCTCTTGGTCTTAAGGCAGGTTATCATGTGCTAGGTCAATTTAAGCAGAGAATGCCATATGATTCTCTTAATAAGGAGGATCAACATTGATGTTTAATGTGATCTGTGTTAAGTATCAGTTTGTGATATTTCTAAGTTATCAAATCTTTAGAAGATAAAAATTAAAATCATCTTAAAATTGATAGTGTAGCTCAAAAACCTGTTTGAAACCTGAGTACCTGAGAACACAAAATCTTTATCCCTGACGTCTTGCTGTTTAGTTGTTGTTGTTGTTAGGTGCCATCGAGTCGGTATCTGACTCATAGCAACCCTCTGTACAACAGGGGAAACACTACTGTCAGCGCTTCTCTGCTGTGCATAGGGTTTTCAATAGCAGATTGATTTTTGGGAGGGGTTACCAGGTCCTTCTCCCAAGCCTACAGCTTCTGGTGTTCCCAGGCGGTCTCCCATCCAAGTACTAACCAGGCCCGACCCTGCTTAGCTTTTGAGATCTGACGGGATCGGATGCCACAGGGCTATGGCTGCAGGCTTGTTGTTTAGTAGCATATCAAAATTTGACTTTGAGATTTGCAATTTATTTAGGGCATTATCCCTTATACTGTTGCACAAATATCACTGTCAAACCTTTTTCTCTTAATTTTAGTGTCTGTTTTTGTTCTCCAATTGTTAAAAGACAGGTGTTCTAAATACATGTTTTATGTCCCAATGATAGGAGATGGGGGGCAGGAAGAAAGGAAATAACAGGGCCTCTGCAACTGTATCCTTCCAGGCATCTTGTGAAAAACATGAATATCAGCATAATTTTCCTCTGAGACAAAATGGTCAATGCCTCTCTGATAAACACAGGAGATAATACATTCTTACAATGACCTGGTCTGTAACCTATAGCACCTTTACAAATGTTCCTATGTGTAAGTAGTAATTCACTTTACATATGAAGACAATAATGGGCCACAGGTGCTCCATGTACTAGCTAGAAAGCAGGGGGATTCTCATTTGAGCCAGGATCCCTCCTGTGATAAAGAGAAAAGCTTGTTCTGCAGTTTAGGAAAACCAGTGTAAGCCAAAGGCACAACTGCAGACAAGATCAAAAAGTGGGGAGAAATATCTGTCTCCTTAATGAGATATCCCCCATGTGTCTGTCCATTTATCATGCTGTGGGGGCTTATGGGTTGCTGTGATGCTGAAAGCTATGCTACCCATATCTCAGATATCACTAGGGCCACCTATGGTGAAGAGGTTTCAGCTGAGCTTCCACACTAAGACAGACTAGGTAGAAGGACCTGGCAACGCACTCCTGAAGCAACTTGCCACTGAAAACTCTTTGAATAGCAGAGAGGCATTGTCAAATATAGCGTCAGAAAATACGCCTCCACTCCCCATCTCCAGAGTGGTAGACATTCAAAAGATGACTGGGGAAGAGTTACCTCCTCAAAGCAAAGTGGATAGATCTTAAGAGGGGAATAGAGTAAAACCACAGGGACACCCATTTGCTGATGTGGCATGATTCAAATGGAGAAGAAACATATTGGCTGCAGCAACAGGCTCAAACATTGAAAAGGATCATACGCAAGGCACAGTGCCAGGTAATATTTCCTTTTGCTGTACATAGGGTCACTATGAGTCAGATCCAACTCAATGGCACCTAACAATATAATGAGATATAGGCTTAAATCCCCCAAAGGTGTCCAATCCAGTGAGCAGCTGTTACTCGCAGAAATCTGCAGTTCTAAGCAGATGTGCAGAGGCACCCACAGCCTTTTTGCTGGACTTGCATGTTTTCTGACCTCTAACTCATGAGATGTTCCAAGGATCTTCTGTGCTAGACTTGCCTGCTTTCTGGTCTCTATCTAAGAAAGCATAACTTTTTCTCTCTCTTTGTCTTTTCCAACTTCCCTCTCCCCATGCCGGCCTATATTCTGCACCAGCTTATACCCACACTCTCTTCTTCCATGACTTGAATAAGCTTCCCTCAAAGTTCCTTTCTGGTCTGTTTATGAACCCGTTTATTCATGAGACCAAGGACCTGCAGAAGCACCCTTCCTGGTGTCCCATAACTCCAATATGCTTCAAAAGACTTTTAAAATAGAAAACATAGGCATCATTTAAAGTAAGTTTTTTATTGTTTTGGTCACAAAAATACTCAATACAATAGAATTATACGGTGTGTTTTATAATGTATTATAACAACATAAATAAAGATAAATCCCTGTAATATTATAGATAGTATACCAGCTGCAGTTGATTGTCACATAGAAAGAAGAGGTTAAAATTTCAACTATAAATTTTATTACCAAGATAAAGAAAAATGAATACAGATACCAGAGAACAGTAGTTTCAAAATTATTATGGCACATGGTGAACTACAAAAAATACGTCCATTTGTTTCATATATACTTTCTTATCTATGTTAACATAAGAATATTTGTTCTATACTTTATTTTGAAAACTAGCAGTGGAAAACACATGTAATTCATTGGTAGGATAAAAAGTATAGTTAGAAAACAAGTACTTCCCTAGTTTCTTTTATAACAGCATCCATGATTCATCCACATCCTGTCACTCAATAAAGCAGCCTGAAGGAGTATAATACAACTTTTCAACTGTCTGCAGACTAATGTCACATGAGCCTACTCATTATTTTCAGACATTGGTATCATCTTAATTTAAATGACTCAAGTACATTAAATATTATATATAATTGGGAAACTTTTGCAGTAGTCATTTATTTTACAATTGCTTCCTTTGTGAATAATAATCTTCAATAATAACAGAGAGGAACTCTACTTCTTTACATTCTAGGTAACAAACCAATGTGCAAATGGTAATCATTGAATATTACATCCTTCCACTTATTCACACACACAAATGCATACCCATATACTCACACCCATTAAAAAATTAGACTTTGTATTTATCTTTAATTGAGCAAGTACCTAAAATGCAAAGAGGTATTTCATGCATGCAATTCATCCTTAGTAAAAAAGGCCCTCCTTTACATATGTAAATGCATAGAACCACAAATTTAAAAGGCCAGTTTCCTATTAATATAATGGCCATACATTCCTTGAACATTTATGTGGTAAATCCTAAATTCAAGTGGAAATTTATGAAATGTCTGTGGGATATATTATGACCTATCTTCTGCTTTTGCACCGTAATAAATTATGCTTTCAACAAGTATCAGAAGGGCAACAAGTATCAGTTTTATTTCCTCTCACTTTCCCTGGTTGGCAGTAGTATTTCTTCTTAGTACCTTATTAAATAGCATTGAATTGTATAATTTTCTCTGAATTAGATCCTGAGATACACATTTCCATTTTCTTTGTTGATCTAGCAGAGGCTCAGGTGATTTTTACATAACACATCCAATTAGTTAAAGCATGGCAAATGAAATCATGTCTATATTAATCTCCACATTATCAACTATAAACAGGAACAGGGTACATATCTACACGCTTTGCTTGAGTCCATTCAAGTTCAAGCTGAAGAAAAAGGATTTCTTTCTCTTCTTTTCATACTCCTGAGTATGGTGATATCTGATTCTGTCTCTCCACAGCATTGATAAGATTGCAAAACCTCTCTCACATCCCTCCTTCACTCGATATCGAGAGCTTGATTTTTGTTCACTTGTTTGCAAAGCATAGTTTGATTCTTTTTTTTTTTTTTTGCAGCAAATTTATTTTAAAGCCATTTTTCTTTTCTTCAAATCAGGGCTTCATTTTAATCAGATAGTGATCTTGCCCCTTGGGAATCGATTTCTTTTTATACAAGACAAATCCAGGTCTACTAGGATCCAACATATTGAGTTGGAACATGGCATGTATTTCACTTACGAGCACATACATTCATTTTACACGATTCCTCAATGTAGCCAGGTGGGTTCGTGGTCTGCACTGTATCCACCTATAAAAAATACAAAAATATATGTCTGCTTTACAGGGATGTGAGTAGGGTTTTGCCAGCCTAGTTCCAAAGCTTGAACTGCACATCTTGGCTGATGATATTCTTTCCTTCTTTAAGATGTATTTGCAATGGCCATAACCTTTTTCAGAAGTCACAGAAATGTAACAGTTCTGACTACAATTAACAACCCCAGGGCATCTAAATCAATACAGCTGGCTAATCATAAGGATGCTATCTCTGGCAAGAAATGCTTGCATGGTGTAAGAGACATTGAGTTAAATTGTGTTTCAGGGTTCAAGCTTTTTGAGGCTATGAATTGTCAGAGGACAGAAAGTGGGGGTGTGGAGCTGTTTTATACTACAAACAGAATAAGAATGAAATGGTAATTTTGCTGTCAATGTTTTTACAACTTGCACATCCCTGAAATTTGAAGGATGTGAGGTAGATCTAAATGTTCACACGATTCAAAGTAGTTTTAATCTCTAAGTGCAATCATTAGATAGCTCACTCTCCCTTCAGAGAAATCTGAGCAATTTACATGCTATGTACAAATGGGCTGCTGATCTCCAGTCAAAGAAGAATTACTCTCCCCATCAAAGTCATGAAATGCTTTCCATCTCTGCATCTAGTTTGCACAAATAAAAGTGATGATAAAATGTTTTTGTGCTAATGTCAGTTTTAAACAGTGTTATATATTTACTGAACTTGTGACTGACCAACAGGCTAATTTCTGCTTACAGTACCAAAAAGCATCATTTGCTCACTTGTTGGTGCAACTAATACTAGTAAAACCTTCAGTAAATTTGAATATTGCCAAAAGATAATAAATCATTTTCAGAGAGCAAACATGGTACAGTTCACTGCCTGAAGTACTTATCCTTAAGAATTCAGGATAAGAAAAGAGAAGTAATCAACCATATTTCCAAGGTAACAACATAACAGCCTACAAGAGTCAAATGTTGAAAATAATTAGATGATTTCTTTCCTTGATTAGTTGATCAATTTATTTTTGAAAGTATATAGTAAAATAAAACAAGTAATGCCTATTTTTAAAGTTAATTTTATTCTATGACACAAGATACTTTTAAAAATTGTCCTGACAGGGGATTATTGATATTAGCTATGTAAATTTGTTGTTGCTAGGTGACATTGAGTCAGGTCTGACTTACAGTGACCCTCCTAGAAGCAGTTTTAAAATAAGCCTTAATTTTTAATTAAATTGTATCTATTTTAAGAAATAAGAAGAATTTCTTTTTCATTCTCTAACAGCTCCAAAAGTTAACATAATTTAGGATGTTCTGACCAATCACATAAGCAGGGCACAAAACTATGATTTAAATCATAAGCTTAAGATGGGCATAATTTATCTTATTTTGCACAAAGCATATCATAGCACGTTTCAAAACTCCTTACAGGCAGGTGACAGCTAAGTATTTGAAAGTTTCTGATTGTGTGTTTTATTTGCAAATCAACTACAGCTACTCCATAGCCATAACCTCATGCCAAGACATTAGATCTTCCCACTATTATTCTTGCTCTTTACGACATGTATTTATCAAATACTTAACTTTTTGTCAAGCTATTCATTTAGTTCTTACAAAAGTGAAAGCATATAGGAAAGCATATATATATATATATATATACATATATATATATATATGTGTGTGTGTGTGTGTGTGTACACATATATGTGTGTACACATATATGTGTACACACACATATATATATGCTTTATGACAGCAAACATCATGTCCACTATGTTTATTGCTTCTTTCTCAGTATCTGAACATGCTTAGTAGGTTTAAAAACAATGGA
Organism: Pedetes capensis; assembly: GCA_007922755.1. Lineage (NCBI taxonomy): Eukaryota > Metazoa > Chordata > Mammalia > Rodentia > Pedetidae > Pedetes > Pedetes capensis. The sequence goes on along the minus strand of VMDO01000800.1, from coordinate 79,831 downwards.
TTAATGAATGAATGCATATAAGAGAATACCTAGTTAACAACAACAACAAGTTAAGCAAATCATATTACTTATTGTATCATGACATCATATATCTAATTTTACCATTTGAAATCAAGTAGACCAGTTTTACCTTCTGTTGTTTGACATATTTTTATAGGTAATGAAATATACATCTTATTACTACAGCAAATGCTATGTGTTTTACTAGAATATTTTTAATTTTTTGCCTCTTTAACTCTTTCTTAAATTTAATTTGACAATCTAAAAAATTTTCTTTAAGCTTCATTTTAAAAATCATCCCCTTATAGTCATTTTGTTCTTTCCTTAAAGAGGTATGTAACAATTTTCTGCAAATATTCTTAATAAATGAATAAGTGAAACAACTTAAAAGTAAGAAATCAGAAGTCTAAAAATGTTTCATTTCTATTTTCAAAATTTGACGTGTAATTTTAATTTATAACCTAGGAATATAATACATTTAAATAACATATTCACCATCCTGCCACATAGCATAATGAAATCCTCTTATTAACTTGTTATTCAGAAATTCAGAAACAGCACTAACTCATTTCATATGTTAACTACTCATACTTATGAACAGGGTTCTGTTTTTGTGGTTTTAAGATTTGATGCACTGAACAAATGCAAGTGGGTACTAATATTCATCTGTCATTAAAGTCGAGAGTAATGGATTTTTTCCTTACCATTAATGATTTATGCTTAAATGATTTATGCAGATTTCAACTCACTTATGGAGTTCATAGAGAGTTACTTAGGAATCATTGTGCTGAAAACCGCCATTGGTGAGGGTCAGAGTAGAAATGGATGTTACCAGGATGTGTTTGTTTTCATTTGAATCAACTAATTAAAATGACCCTGGAGGCAATTTTCAGATCACTGCTGCTAAGGAAATAGGTTCCAGTAAATCAGACCAAACCAATCTTTCAGTCATGTCCAATTCAGTTGAAGTTATATAGACACAGCCTTTGTCTTTGCATTTCACTATTTCTCCTCAATCTATTTCTATCACCCAGGCAACAAGTCACACACACACACACACACACACACACACACACACACACACACACACTCACAAAGATATGAAGCCAAGTCATTCTTGGAGCCTTTCCTTGGAGCTATCTCTGTATCTCACTTGGATTCCATTTCTTAACTCAGAGATTACATTAAGCTAGGAGTTTAATTTACAAAAATTATCAATAAAGGTTGACTTATAAAAACTATAGTTTTCCTCATTTCCAGTTCTACCTGGATAACAGGTGACAATGTTATAAGAAGAAAAGTGAATTATATCAAGTATAGGAATAGGACTCAGATCTAAATAGAATATATGGTGCATTCCTACATAGACATAGACCTGCTTTTTATCTGATTCTAAAGGTCTTCAAAACCATAAGCAAGGAAATGCATATTTGGAAAGGACATATATCTATATATTCATTAGGTATGCTTCAATATTAAATTATGCACCTATATAATTTGTGTAGATTAAGTTGAATGTGTTTGCATATAATTGGCAATATATAAAAGGATTCTATGAATATTCATTATTTTTTTCCCTGACTGATGTTCAAATCTAGGAAAATGTAAAAGGTATCATGAAAAGCAGAGTACATTCTATAACATAAAAAATACAATAAATTGATGTTAATTCTTACAATCTACAAATAGGAAGTTGATATTAATATTTTATAGCATAAAGCTTCATATAGAAGATGAACCAGAGCACAGTCCTTACTAGCATTTATAATGTATTTGTTTTCCCTTTTAACACCAGAGAATCATTTGAAATGGAAAATAGGACATAAGATAAACACAGGAGTTAGCTGGGTAGAGGACTATGTCAAGGATAACTCTAGATAGTATCACATCTTTTACTTTTTCTGATTCATATAAGTAATGCCTCCAAAACCACAAATTATAATAGTTATCAATGATTTTAATACAGGCATAGATGTTAATGAGGCTCCAGATACACTACCCTAAAACATGGCACCTTGGTAGTATGAAAACGGAGGAAACAGAATGGCCCCTCTCACCTTCTTCTGGCCATTCTTCCTGAAGCAGGTGATAAGACTCTCACTTGAGAAATAAATATAGTTGAGGTATGTATATACCAGGGAGAAAAAAAACATCCTTGTCTTTGAAAAGGCAGGGCCACACGAAAATCTCTATAAACAGCCTTGCTAAGTTCCCTCCAGCTTGTAACCATTAGCTCATATTCCCTCTGCTCAATCATACATCCCTTTGACTATATATCTCTTCATCAAATTTAAGCAAAAACAAATAAAAAGTTTACTTGTTTCTTTGGATATTTATTTCCTTAGGAAAGCATCTATGTAAAATAAAATTTAAATACTTTTGTATGCTTTTCTCTTTTTAATCTATCTTTTACTAGAGGGGCCAACCATCAACCTATCAATGGGTGAAAGAACTCAATCTTTCTTCCCCTAAAATGTTTATTACAAGATTGTACTCAACAGTCTAATGTGACCTCACAAAATGCTTATGAAGTGGAATCATAATTTTGCTCATTTTACATTTGAGAGAACTCAAGCTCAGGGAGCTTAATCTTCTTATATAAAGCCATACAGATAAATGGTAAAACCAGAATCGCAAACTGAGACTTTTGGCTCCTAATCAGATATTTTTCCACTACACTGTTAGATCATAAATTTCTTTAAAAAAAATAAAAACCTGTCTTTAAAACTATCTTTTAAAAATAGTCAGCTAAGTTATAATTGTAAATGTCTAAGCAAACTTATGCAAGTTTCCTAAGTTATTATAAATGAATATGTTAAACTTATTTATAGAAGCCTATGTATTTATCATAGCCTGCAGCTGTACCACTGTGGCATCCAATACTGTCAGATTTTGGAAGCTAAGCAGGGTCAGACCTGGTTAGTACTTGCATAGGAGACTGCCTGGGAACACCAATTGCAGTAGGCTTGGGAAAAGGACCTGGCAACCCACTCACAAAAAAAATCAGCCACTGAAAACCCACCCTATGTATAGCAGAGAAGCACTGACAATACTGTTTCCCCTGTTGTTCCCAGGGTCGCAATGAGTCAGATACTAATTCGATGGCACCTGAGAACAACAACGACAACAATGTATACAACAATAATGTATTTATCATGAGAGAAGGACTGGGCAATCCACTCCCCCCCCAAAAAAATAAATAAAAACCTACAATCAACTATTGGAAAGCCTATGAATAGCAGGGAAGCACCGACAATACTGTTTCTCTTGTTGTACATAAGATCACTATGAGTCCCACATCAACTTGACAGCACCTAACAACAATAATGTATTTATCACATTCTATGATAATTTAAGTTCACAATATGGTTCTACCATTATTATTTAAGTCAATTTAGACAACTTAAATACATTTGTAAGTTGTCTAAATTGCTCCTCCCAAAAGGAATAAATAAGATTAATTCTATCGAATTGAAGAAGTAGAAACCTATACTCATTTACCCGGGAGTATACACACACACACACACACACACACACAGGGATATGGCCAGTCACTAACACTGTTTCCCCTACACCCTTAAAGAATGCAAACCTTTTTGAATGTTAGTCTACCATTGAATTGGTCAGGTAAGGAAAGGGAATACATAATATTATACCAATTTTTCATCATAGATACTTTACCCTGACTTCAGAGTATGAATGATTTGGGGCCTAACAAAAGAATGCATCAGGTTAGATAGTCCAAGCAATCAGTATTTATTAACGGGCTGCCTGTTAGAATCATAGAATCTCAGTGTTGGAAATGATGCCAGATATAACAGAATTCAATCATCTAAGAGCATAGGAGCAAATACAGAGCAATTTAACAGATAGTTCTGGTTCTGAGGAAGTTTTTTTTTTAATTTGATTTTGATGAGATGGACAAATATATACAGATAAATGAATTAGTGATTTTGGAGAGAAAATAAAAGAAAAATAAGCAAAATTATGAGAAATCATAATCAGTGATTTAATCATAAGAAATCATAAGCAGTGAAAGGAGATGGGTGATGGTAGTAGGAAGAGGCTTCATTGACTAAATCTAAAGCTGGGCCTTGCAAGATGGCTAAGCAGGAGATCCATGGAATGAGGGAAAAGTGCATTTAAGGAAGAGGTGATTTGTGAGGAACATAAAAAGGGAGGTCCAAAGTTAGTGAGAAATTGCACTCCTTAAACTGGAGATTGCCTCTCAACTTTGTTATAAGCCATTTTCCCTACTTTCTTTACTTAGTTCAAGTCTACATATAATTGTTCTTGTTGTTAAGTGTGTTTGAGTTGGGTCTGACTCATAGTGACCCTCATAGGGTTTCCAATGGCTGATTGTTTTGGGATTGCGTTGGAAGTGGATTTCCATATCCTTCTCTTGTCTACATATAATAGAAGTCAGTATAATTGGAAAAATGATTCTCCTGAAAATTCTCAATTACGAATACACAACAAATTACATCAGAAACTATCAAGTGATAATGTGCAAATAATAAAAACTGTTGAGAAGAGAAAGCTAACATAACAAAGAATTGGCAGATGACTGGTATAGAACTGACTATTCTTAAGTTTTAAAGTATTTATGTCTCAGTCCAGAGTTTTTCTAATTTTTATTTTAAATCACTATTTCAAAGAAAAACTTTTCCTAAATCAAGTAGGGATGGGGATCAACCCAAATATTTCTATACATTCTATAAGTAAAACCATACAATAGATTCAGCTTTACCATTCCATTTACATTTGGCCAAAGTTGGTCATTAATGTATTTCTATTCTTAAAGCACATAATAATATATAAGACTATGTAAGCTTAAACTATCACCATTATCTTCTGATATGGGCACCTTATATTCAAGATACCATGGACTGCCAAAGAACCAACAGATCTGAGCTAGAAGAAGTGAAACCAGAGGGTTCCTTGGGAACAAGAATGGCTAGACACCTAGCATGTGTGTCTTATGTATTTTGGACATGCTATTAGGAGGCACCAATCCCAGGAAAAGGACATCATGTTTGGGTGAGTGACAGGTGAATGAAAAAAAGGGAAGACTCTCAACTAGATGGATTGAACAGTGTCTACAACAATGGGCTTAAACATAAAAAAGATTGTATGCCTGGCACAGAATTTGAGAGTGTTTTATTCTGTTGTACATAGGATTGCTATGAATTGGACTCAACTGGATGGCATCTAACAACAAGGAAATAGGAGTACTGGCTACTGTTCATGTGCCAAAGCAATAAACTAGCTGAGAGAAGCAGAGAGTAGATGTTAATGAGAAGATGAGTTAAATAGCAAGCTTGGCTCTCCTTACATGCCACTGAAATTACAATGATTTACCTGAAAAAATGAGTTACTCCAGGAGAACTGAATATGTGCAAAGGGTAGTGGAAGGCATTCAAAGTGTTTCCAGGTGATGGATAAACCCACTAAGCCTTTGATCCACTAACAACCAAATAAATACCCGAGGAATTATTTGAGACGTGAAATTATAAATGTGAGATAGGAGAAAATGAGCAAATCTAACCAGCCAGCTTCCTGCTTATAAGAAAGATATGTTAAAAATGTGAGAATTGGCACGGTGATTAACTGGTCCCTTTGGTTGATAATAGATGGATTTCTAAGTTGAATATAATTCTCTTTCAATGTAATTTGTGGTTTACGAGCTTCAAAAATCTGAAGTTTTTTATATACACAAAACATTGGTTTAAGGATTGATATGAGTGTATTTAAATATTGGTCTTAGTACACAGTGAGACATTACATTAATAACTAATGTAGAAGCATAATTTCAGAGATAAGGAGTCCATTATGGATTCATCCTCTATCACATGCATTTTACTCATAATTTCTGAAGTCCAGACAGGTGACAGGATGTGTTCAATAAGACATCGTGGAACTAGCATTAAAATAAAAAGTCCCCACTCTCAATTCATTGTTTAATTTCTGTTTAAATTATAATATTACCTCTCAGATAAGTTTAAGATTACAAAATGAGATATTGAAATAAAAGCCAGATAGCTCTAATTCCAGAATGGCCTAGTTGTGAAAGATAGAAGATATTTAAATTACATAGGCATCTTTTTAATTCATAGTGGGCTTTATGTTAATAATGTCGATTGGCTCATCATAAAGAACAAATGCAATGCCAAAAGTATAGTAAATATGTTAACCACTAAGATATATTAATCACCACAATATTCTTTGTAATAAAAATATTTCTGTATGGGACAAGTTTTCAGAATCTATTTTGTAAAATTTGAAAAAAAAATTAAAAATTAATAAAAATTACTTTATGCCAAATTTTGTTATAGCCTTATTTCAGTGTTTAGAGGGTGGTGATTCAAATAAGTATTACATAGACTTTTTAAAAATATGTTAAATATGCCTATTATATGAACAAAACAAAATCTTATACTTTAAAATAGGTCACTATGCTTAAAGAACTTAATCACAAACCAATATGATATTTCTCAACAGTAAAAAAGATTATTTGCTCCTCTTTTTTACTCCTTTCTCTTATAAGTGCAATGTGATATATTAGTTTAATTAAAGTCTACCAAATTATTATAAGGATTTTATGTGCTGGGAATAATTGGCTTTTCTTTTCCTCTTCACTTTTTGTTAATGGAAGTAGAACATTTTTTTTTAAATGATACTTAGTATAAGATACCAGAATACTGTGTCTATGAAAGGCAAATGATGTGCCTAATGAAGTGACCTTTGTCATCTTGGACATGAAACAAAATTAAGCCCGCACTAATGCAATGAAAATAAGTCAATGTTTCCAAAGAGTTAAAAGGATAGATAACATTATGGTTCAGATCCAAATTATACCAAGAATCCTACCATACATAAAAATGACAATCCTATTAGTGGGAAAAGCTGACTGGTTCTAAAACGAAGTAAATCATGTAAGTAAATCATATTAGAAAGTGTTTTTAATATCCACCATAATGAATCAATCTTTTTTCATGAGACAGATTAGGTTACAAACCAGATAGTATTACACTCCTAGGTACCCTTCTAATAAGTGGTAAATTAAGCACACAAGTGAAATCACAATTAATAAATGTAACATAGTAAATGAAAGTTGTTTCAGAAAGTTAACAATACTAACTTAAATCTTGTTGCTAAAGGTGGTGGGGACAAACTATAATGAAAATATAGAAGCATTAACACAGAGTGCACTAACAGCAGCCTAAGGAAAACTGAGAATAACCTGTGAACCAGAAATCAGTCAACTGATTGCTTACAGAATCTGAAAGAAATTTCCAGTGATTTCTGTCTACTGTAAATCCTAAAATACATAAACAAGCATGTGCATTTGGTAACAAATGATAATCAACAATGCTTCTTTTGTTTAAAAAAAATAATGATGGGGTCACTAATCATTTGCTACTGTCCTGAAAGTAACAATCTACATATTACAGAATTCCTGAAACTTTTGAACTTTTAATTCAATCTCTGAATTATTTTTTTTTTAATTTTCTGCTGCTATTCTTGGCCTCATGACATGTCAAGCGTTTTTCAGTTAGTGATAATAACTAACATTCTACTGAGTGTTTATGAGATCTCAAGTTAAATCACAAGGTCACTAGGAAGTAGATACTATCAGTAATCACGTTTAACAAAGCAGGGACTCAGGAACTGAGAAATTAACTTGTCCCAAATCACAGATCTGAAAACATGGCAGCTGTGGAATTTTAAGACCAGGAAGTCTCTCCTAATCTCTGTGCTTTTAACCAGACTACACCCTGCCACCTCTCCAATTACTGAATAAAATTGTTCTTAAAAGCTGGCTTTGTTAAACTTGCTATACCTTTTCAAATATACCCCCAAAGCATGTTTTAGGTAAAGAACATTCACATATTTAATATATCCCTAAAAAGTTCAGCATATAACTAACCTTAAGATTTTTTCTAAAAAAAAAAAAAAAATGTTGTTTGTTTGTAGCTTAGTCTGGACTCCAACTCAAGATCCTTCTGCTTCAACCTCTGAGTGCTAGCATCTTTCTCTCTCTCTCTCTCTCTCTCTCTCTCTCTCTCTCTCTCTCTCTCTCTCTTTCTCTCTCACACACACACACACACACACACACACACACACACACCATCTATCAAAATAATAATTATATTTCTGAAGATCGACCAATATGTGTACATAATTATATGCTTAGAAGTTATTAAGGCTATAGGTTTTCCTCTCTTCTTAATGGTGCCTATGTTCTTATGAAATCCCAAGTTTGTGCCAAACTAAGTAATGCTAATAATAATAAAACGTCTTCCCAACATCTGAAGAAACCTCCTAGGAAAGAGTGCATCTTCAGCGAGTATACACGCATAGTTTGAACAGATACACATTTGGCTTACTCCATTTGTTTTAAACCAAAGAGTGAAAAGGGATCTTTGACAATACTGTCATCTTTAAAACACAGTGATATTTCATTTTCTCCTTCTGCACTATTTAGATTGCTTGGAACTGAAATGCTTCCAGCAGCTCCTGTGTCCAATTTTTCAAAGCTGTCATTTCCTAGCAAATCTGCTTAAGCAAAATACTTATGTTGTTAGAAAGCAGAACAAACATACATTATAAAATACATTTTATTCTTCTTTGCAGGTCAGAGACTTAGTCAAGAATGAGAACTTGGAGGGACATGTGGAAATAAATTAAAAGATGACTGTGATGGATTGGTTTAAATCCATGAATCGGGTGCACTTCTGTTTAGTTTCCACAGATGCACTTGGGCTTAGCTCAATAGATTTTCTTCACCATAATCATATAATCAAAACCTTATTTTCAATGCATTCACAATGCATTCATTAAGTTTAAAAGAACAAATCCAAAGGAAAATGGGACAATGAAAGATGACCATGGTTACTCTTCTTCAGTTCATCTGTAACAGCCATTATAATGTAACTTGTCAACATTCTTATGGCCCAGAGGATAATGAAAATTCACCAAACAGTACATTTGTAGACCTCTGGCCTTTTTGAACTGTGAGCATCATAACTCATAGCTTTTAGTAACTGAATGAAAGAAAGTGCAACAGAAGCAAACTTCAAAAATAATGAGAAATTACAAGGAAAAACTGAGTGGAAAACAACAAAACTCATTACCAAGCAACTTCTGAATGTGATAATAAAGGTGTTTTAGAAAGAACCAGTCATATTGAGTGGAAATATTACTCAATATTCTTAACATGAAGTATACTTTCTGGATACACATACACAAACACATACTCCAAGCTGTATATATTTACATATGAAGTATATATGCAAGCAGGCAATTGCATATTTATAAAAAAACATATACCAAACATGCAAAGTTTTCCTCTAGATTTATGATCATGCAATGCTAGCTGTATTAATCTTTCCAAGATTATGCAGTAAAAATTACCTAAGACTTGCAATTCTTTCCAATACTTTAGCTAGTCATGTCTCAGCAAAAGCCAAGACTGCTTATGGCATACAATCTGAAACCCAATTCTCTCTCTGCACTTTAACACTAGATCTGTCACCCTGTAACACCACAAAATCAATACTCTGGAATGTCATGGTTCTCTGATGGCCCACAAAGTCAGGGAACGATCAATTTCAACTTCCTTACCAGACAGAAATAGACTTAGACAAATAAAAGATTTCATTCAAGTTAAATTTAATAAAACAAAGAAATAAAGGTAGCAGGAATTAAACTTGTTAGAACTCAGCCCAATAAATTTATACTTAAATCTCGATCCACTTTTTTTTTCTGTACTGAGGAGTAGAACCCAGGATGCTCATATACTTGGCAAGTGCTACATTAGCCCCTTCTTTATGGTTTCTTTCTTTCTTTCTTTTGAGATTTTTTTTTTTGAGAATGTGCAGACTGCCTCTGGCCTCAAACCTGCAATCCTCCTGCATCAGCTTTCCAAGGAGCTGAGACTGCAGGCATGTGGCACAGTGCCTGTCTAGACACATTTTAAAAATGGACTAAATCATACATCTAGCCTAAAAGAATGTTGCATAATTTAAAACACCTATGTAAAGTAGTCCAACCCACTAATTAAGAAATATATCAATTATGTGTGTCTCTGCTATGAGGGTTGCTATGAGTTGGATATCGACTGGACGGCACCTAACAACAACAACAACTGTGTGTCTGCATTTGCATTTCCTTTTTGCTGTAGTTAATAAGTGGTAAGAATGTGGTCTCAATTCTTCACTATCTATCCTTAGAACATAGGATGATTTTTGGCTTCACTGCTCAGAGATAGGAAGAATCTTGTCCTTTACATTATAAAATGCATATCTAGTACTTTGGACAGTCCCCAATGCAGGGTAAACTCTCAATAAATATTTGATTATCATATGAAAAGCAATGCATATGTTAAATACTATATCTGGAGCACAAACTCTATTAGCACAGAGGCTCTTTCTTTCTTGTTCACTACTGTATCTCTGGCTTCTGTAGTGCCTAGCATGTGTCATAGGCACAGAATAAAGGCTGACTTGGATGAATGGAGGATGTCTCCTATATTACCAGCCAATTGCTGACATTCTATGATATTTAAATGATAGATTTCAAGAATTTTGTTATGTAGTAGATACTTTATGTATCAATTGGTTTTACAGTGTTCCTAAATTTCAACATATATAATAACTTATTATATACTAATGTTTTGAAAAAGCTTGACCTGAAAGTAGGAGGCATGACATTTGGTTTTGAATCACTAACTTGTTAGGTAACTTTAACTCTCCAGTCCTCTCTAGGCTTCTCCAGTCTCATCAATAAAGTCCAATAGAAAGAAATAGAGAACAAGATTATTCCCACGTATCCTATTGACAATATACCCTCTTGGATATGTATAAAGACAAAGATCCAGAAGAAATCAATGAAAGAAGTTCTAGAGGTCAAAAAAAAATGACAGGAAGCAATTCTCTTAAGAGAGTTAAAAGAACTTGGAGTCATTAAATTGAGCAAAGAAAATGCTGAAGCAGCTTTAGTGAAGCTAACCAGAGTGGGAAGACTTATCAGCAGGTGGTAAGAACACCTCAGATACTACATCTAATCACACTAAGTAGACAGTACAGGATGCTACAGTCCCTTGTCATCCTCTGTCATGAAAGGTAAAAAGAAAAGTAGTCATGCTCCCATCTAGCTTGCACCAAGGGGAAGACATGTGATGCAATTCTGGGCAATAAGGTAGACAGAAAAGTTCTTAAAGAAGCCATCCCTCCTAGGATAGAAAGCAAATGGGACCAAGGGAAGTTTAACCTCCCCTGCTTTTCCTTCTTCCTTCTTCCTACCTGAGCAGACATAGAAATAGAGTAGGGCACTGAGGCAAATGCCTGTAATCCCAGTGATTTAGGAGGCTGAGGCAGGAGGATCACAATTTCGAGGCCAGAGGCAGTTGGAGCAAATTAATTAGACCTTGTCTCCAAATTTATACACATACACATACACACACACACGCACGCACACACGCACACATGCACACACACACACATACATATGGTAGCAGGAGTGAGGCTCAGTGGTAGAGCACATGCTTAGCATGTATGAGGCCCTGTGTTCAACCTCCTTGGTACTGCAAAAGAAAAGAAAAGAAGGAAGAAAGACAGAAAGAAAGGAAGAAAGCAAGCAAGCAAGCAAGCAAAAGAGAGAAAGCAAAAGAGAGGAAGAAAGAGATTTAGAGACAGCAACCCTTTTGAGAACTTAAGAAGGCAGACCAAATACTAAAGATGGTGGGCAGGAAGAGAGCAGCACCATGATTCCTCAGTGAAACTTGCTGACTGATGACTTCTAGAATCTTGTAAGGGAAAACCAAGCCTCTCACTTAACTATGGTGAATTCATTACTTTAAGCCAAGTGCATTCCTAAGGGATGCATTTGGTAAAGGAAAAAAGAGAGAGAACGTTTAGGGAAAAAAGAAAAAGAAAAAAATCATGGTTATGAGGGTTCATTGACACTAAGTATTAGACACTAAACACAGGTCTGTAGGTGTGTTGGGTTTAATCAACGCAGATCTAAGCCACCTGCTCACTTGTGATGTTCATCATGGGGACGAAATTAATAAAAGTAAGCTTATACCTTGCATAGCTTCTTTGCTGATAAATCTATCATGTACACTGAGTTTTTCCGACAAATGAAACAATATTTTTGCTTTCAAATGTATTTCAGCTGTAACCAATAAGACTTTGTGATAATTATTTAATGACTCTTGTTTGATATTCCAATTTTTCAACAAGGAAGCTACATTTCATTCCTTTGTAGTTAATAAGAATTTTAACAGATTTTTAGCTTATAATCATCTGAAACACAGATTGTAAATTTGATCATACTGTAACTTTTAAGCTAGAAGTGCAATTGGCATGGCACTGGCACTCAATTAGTATTACTGGAGTGCATGACTCTATAAAGACAGAAAAGTATAAATTCTGTATTCCCACCTGAGCTTCATATTTCTCTTTCCATTTACTTCACCCCAAACAGTTTCCATAACAAACACATCAGGTAATAAGGCCAAGCCGCCCATGCTATTTCTTCTTGTTTAGAAGCAGGAAGTCATAAACCATTCCAAACCACATTCCCATAACTAAGGAAACCTGCCAAAAGACATGAAAGCAATAATGATTTATTCCTGCAGGAACGGAAAACCTGATGGACTATTTCAAGCGAGGACAACTGGAACTTGGTGCGTTAGCAGGATCTGTGGAATCTACTTTTAGAAGAGATATCACTTGTTTGAAAACAGAGCACGAAGTGATGTTAATCTGCAAGAGAAGGAAGCTGTGCATGGTCCTTTAATCAGGGGAGAGTGTACTTGAATCATCCACCCCTTCATTTTTCAGCTCAGTATACCCATTGAGCCTGCTCCAGTGGCCATTATGAGTACATCATTGTTAATAAATTCAACGAGTGTTTTGCAAGTACAAAGCCTACAGGACTGGATACTTCAGGCTAAATTTTAGCTGGATAATCAAGAATACAGCTGAAAATGCCAATTAATGGTGCAAAGCAGAAATAATCAAGCTTTAGCTATCGAAAAAGTGCTCATGGACTAAAAATATCACCTATGTAATCTATCCTTGACTTTGCTGGATGGCTCAAGAGAATATTAAAAGTGAAGCTGTCTAAATAAATTCCCGCTGAAAAGTAGAAGCTGATGAGCAGTAACTTCTTAGCTTAAGAGAATTATCTAAGATAAAAGCGGAAAAAGTCCATTATGTACTTAAACAATTTCATATTCTGTTGTTTGAACTTTAAAGCAAAAAAACCTTGCATTTTGGTAGATCTTAAAGAATTGAGATCCTCAAAAAAGTAAGGACGAAGTGTGGACAGATTCTAATCTGAATGACAGAGTGTATCTTAAAAGAACACATCTCAAAGTTAAGAACTCAGTCATAATCACGAGCACAATTAAAGGGAAGATACATGCATGGAGAAATGTCCTTTTGAATGGAAACCTGGGAAGTTAGGTCTTCGAGCCAAATTGAAGCTTATCAGACAAATATATTCATGCCAGACAAGCAGAAAAAAAAAAGTCATGAAAGAATATCAACACAGATGGGAAGGAGATAGCTGACTTGCAGGAAACCATGCGGAGTGACAGCTCTGCAGTATTTCCACACCTGATCTGGCAGCAGGGCCTAAGGGGGCTGCAGTGCAGCCAAGTCAGCAGGGGCCGGAGGCAGATGTGGCTCTGCTCTAGTTGTGTGCAGGAAGTCCTGGTGCTGATAAGCCTGCAACTCTGCAAGTGGCTTCTCCAAAAATTTATAAAAACTCAGCTCCACTCTTCTATCCTTAACTAGGTGAGAACTAGACATCCATTTTAGGCAAACTTATTAGAAAGGAAATGCCTGCCAATAGTTGCTACAAAAACATTTATTTGAACCTGATCCATGTTCCTCACCAGACTCAATTATTTTAAATAATGTATGGAAGTGGAAACACAATCATTGCTAATCAATATTAGATTGATTTGGCTGTAAAAATTCTACATTTTTTTTAAAGCTGCCTGAAACTATCCCTACCTCCTAACTTGACTTCAACCCTGATACTAGATTTAAGAAATTTAGACTAAAATGATGCTTTATTTCAAATTGTTTTCACAGTAAATAGCATCATCTGTTTCTTCATACTGGTGTTTCTAAACACAGGATCCTCTGAGAGAGGTTTCTAGCGAAGATCCATGGGAAATAGCAGAATAACAGAAATTGAAAACCAAATCATGGATAAAATAGACTGTATATATTCAGCAGTATTGTGTTAAATAAATTCATTGGCAATGCAAACAACAAAAGAGTAGGTTTAGAGAGTTTTTATTTAAAAATATGCTCTGAAACTTTCACTCAGTTATAACATTTATTGAGCCCAATTTCTTGCTAGATGATGATTGAATTGCAGGGGGTTAATCTCAGATTCTGGCTGACTGGGGTCTCCCACTTCTTATCTCCTTTGCAAAGAGAGCTTCTTGGGGAAGTGGCAATGGAACCAAATGTTTCACAGCTGAGGCTATTCATCTGACAAACTACTGCTGACATAATTTCACCTATCTTTAAAAAAAAGTTCCAACATTTTCAGTAATAAGTACATGAAAGTTGAAAGTTAGAGATTTAACCCTACTAATTTTAATAGACAGTAACCTTAGTAAATATATATCTAATGGTTAAACCATTCTACTCGCTGAAAATGAAGAGGATTTAAAACATTTACTGATGAAGATCAAAGAGCATAGCCTTCAGTATGGGTTGCGACTGAACATCAACAAAACAAAAATCCTTAGCACTGGGTCAGCATGCAACAATAAATGGAGAAAAAATTGAGGTTGTCCAAGATTTTGCTTTGCTTGGCTCTATAATCAACAGCCGTGGAAGCAGCAGTCAAGAAATCAAAAGACACATTGCTCTAGGAAAAGCTGTGGCAAAAGATTTCTTTAGAGTATTGAAAAGCAAAGATGTCACATTGAAAACTAAGGTGCATCTGACTCATGCCATGGTGTTTTCAGTCGCATCGTATGGTTGTGAGAGCTGGACATTGAACAAGTGAGACAGGAGAAGAATTGATGCTTTTGAATTATGGCGCTGGAGAGGACTATTGAATATACCATGGACTGCCAAAAGAACAAACAAATCTGTTCTAGAAGAAGTGCAACCAGAGTGCTCCTTGGAAGTAAGGATGGCCAGACTGCATCTTACATATTTTGGACATGTAGTCAGGAGAGATCAATCCCTGGAGAAAGACATTCTGTTTGGGAGAGTGGCAGGTCAACGCAAAAGAGGAAAACCCTCCACCAGATGGATTGACACAGTGTCTGCAACAATGGGCTTAAACATAAAAAAGATCGTGTGCCTGGCACAGAATCGGGGAGTGTTTCGTTCTGCTGTGCATAGGGTCACTATAAGTTTCACTGGACTTGACGGCACCTAACAATAACAACAACAATGGTTAAACAATGAATTAAAAGTTGAGATAGGATGTAGTTGCCAGATTGTTAAATATTTATCAACTGGTTCATACACGGTATTAGATTTACTATAATCTACTATAGCCACAGATTTATATGAAGGACATTTTATCCAAAAACTAGAGAAAAATAATTTAAAAAAAACACTTCCAGCTTTTGAATGTCACACTGATTATGAGTATCACATTGTGAAGGTGTAATGACTATGCAAAGATTATTCAAAAACCTTCTCTGACAAAGTAAATTCGGTATCATTTTGATGGGATAAAACTACAATCTGGATAAGAGGTAAGGCACAAATATTGGAATTCTGCCAGCTCCCTTAGCAGTTTTACTTTAATGCTGCTTGAGTCTTCCCTTTTGTTGTTATTTATTTATTTATTGTTTTTATTTTTTCTTTTACTTTGTTGATGTTTATTTTAGTATGTGGGGAATAAGAAGATTTTTCTAGAAAGTTTAATTCTCTCAAGTTTACAGTTTAGTGTTCTATGTTCTAAAGTACAGGGTAGGCAAAATAATCTGCCTTATGAATAGATTCTCATTTTTTTGTGTGCCGATTAAATTCTAAAACTTTTTCATTCGGTACCACTGGGACACTAAGGATTTTCTGATTGTTGGCAGAGCTTCTGAGGATTCCTAGGCCAAATGAAAGGAAGATTTTCATCAGAGTCTGAGTTGTTACCAACAAACCTTCCTAGTTTTTGTTGTTATCACTGTCCTGTTTTAATTTGTGTATCTGCTAGCAAAAGTCAGATTGGTTAGAAAATCCAATTGACAATTGACAGTAGCCTGCGTTGTGAAGTTGCCCGTTCACGAATTTCTCAGAGGCAGGTTTACCACTTGATGAATCATTAGCACCACTTCCTGCAGCACTGAAGTTTTCCCCAGGGGTTGCTACTAACTAAAGGCTAATCACCCATGTTCTTATTTAGCTCTAGAGTTCCGATTAGATCATAGTTTAAAATGTATGACTGCAGACTGCTGATTCTTACCTGACAATATATCAAACAAAGGCTAGATTCTCAAGAAATATGTCTCATCTTCCCTGTTAACAAGTCTATACCTTGTATTGTATCATTAAAGGTGCACCCATGCTGAGTTTAGCTAATCAAGGAAAAGATATTTAAGACTTCAATGGCCACATGTTATTACTATAGGAATTCTTAATGGCTAAGTTATTTACAACCCACTACTAATTTTAGCCTGCAGCCATAGCCCTGTGGCATCCGATCCTGTCAGATCTCAGAAGCTAAGCCGGGTCAGGCCTGGTTAGTACCTGGATAGAAGACCGCCTGGGAACACCAGAAGATGTAGGCTTGGGAGAAGGACCTGGCAAACCCCTCCCAAAAATCAATCTGCCACTGAAAACCCTATGAACAGTAGAGAAGCACTGACAATAGTGTTTCCCCTATTGTACAGAGGGTCGCTATGAGTTGGATACCGACTCAATGGCACCTAACAACAACACAACTAATTTTAAGCCTGCAGCCTTTATCACTGTGGCAACGAATCCCATCAGATTTTGGTAGCTAAGCAGGGTTGGACCTGGTTAGTACTTGGATGGGAGACTGTCTAGAAACACCAGGTGCTGTAGGTTTGAGAGAAGGACCCAGCAATCCACTCCTAAAACACAGTCAGCCATTGAAAACCCTGTGAATAGCAGAGAAGCACCACAATATTGTTTTGCGTGTTATACACAGCGTCGCTATGAGTTGAAAACTGATTTTATGGCACCTAACAACAACAACTACTACTTTTAAAATTTGATATGACATTACCAAAAGAGTGTCAAATGCAGATTAATACCAATGACAATATATCACAGATTAAACTTGCCCAACAAATCTTTTCAAAATAATTAAAAATTTGGTATGAGTAAACATTTTCATACTTTTTTTTCCACAACTGTAGGCCCATCTTTAAAATCTTTTTGATAGAGTTTGGGATGTACCTCAATGATAGTGCTTGCCAAGCATGTGCAAGGTCCTGGGTTGAAAAATATAATTTGAAGAGAATGTGATTACAATGGCAATAAGTATACTAAAAATGAATTATATCATTCTAGAAAATTTCTTTTTTCATTACTTTCTATCAAAACTATTTCTAGAAGCCAAGCGTGGTGGGGCACTCCTGCAATCCTAGCACTTGGGAGGCGAAGGCAGGAGGATCATGAGTTCCAAGCCAACCTGGTTTACATAGGGAGTTCTAGGTGGCCAGCTTGAGCTACATAGGGAGACAGAAACCTTGGCTCAATACTACAACAACAAAAATAAACTATTGCTAAAGTAGTCGGACATGACTTGACAGCACCTAACAACAACAACAAAGTATAGAAGAGATACACTTGTTTTGTCATTATATAAATGGGATATTGTTTTATGAATATATATCACACATATGCCTATCTATATGTGTGTGTGTGTGTGTGTGTGTGTATATATATATATATATATATATATATATATATATATATATCTCCTCTGTGAATTTTATATACTATAATACTTCTTCAAATAATGGATTATATGATATTGTTTAATGCACCAGAATCTTGAGTGGATTTGAAAATCTATGATTTCCTTCCACACACAAATGCAGGAATTATAAAATCAAAAATTTAAATCATGTATTATTGTCATTTATCACATTGTAAGATTAGACCAAATCACTTTGCAAGTGAATTCTTACAAAAGAGCAAGAGTAATGGAGACTTGAATTTTGGTTTTGTATTTCAAAATTGTATATAAACATTCTTATAGTTGTCACACTAGATATTACTTGTTATTTTACAGTGAAGGAGGGACTTTTCATGAGAATCAGTTTCTTTTTTGCCTACTTGTAATGGGAAAGATCCCTCCGGGGCAGCATCCCCAGCCACTCTTTCCTGTGACGCCTTCTCTAAGCCCACTAGTGTCTCTTAACCAGCGTCATGTAGTTCCCTTTTCTGTCTCAAGGCAATTTGAGTCCTTCCCACTCCCTCCCAATTATAAAGATGCAAGTTAGATAATTGGCCCTCCCCTTTGATTGATGCATTGCCTAAACAGAGTAGACTGCCTTCTAGTAAAGCACTAACAACAGGTGGAGTAGAAAGTGCTAATTAATCAACCTGAATATCTGAAGTCATTATTGCTTCAAATCCTTTGGTACCATCTTTAATTCTCCCAACTATTAAAATACCCCATGCCCTCACCCACCTGCACACCTCACAGTCTCATCAGAAAACATAGTCAAGGGTTTAGAAATTGCATATACTTTGTAAATACATATATGTGCATACATGCATACGTAAACTTACTTTTTTCTCCTTAATCTCTCAAATTTTACAATTATATCCTGGAATTTAAATAGTAAAAATATCTAGAAAACACAACAGTGAATGTATATTAAGGAAAATCACATCCTTGGCCCACAGAGTAATCTGCCAACTTCAGTATCTACACTACAAGTATAATTTGAAGCCAATGAAAGTATAAAATCATTAACAGTAGAATTTGCAATGGGAGTTCTAAAAGTACCTAGATACCCAGGCCTAAACAAATAAACAATCAAATACAATGAAAAACCTTTATTCTAGAACAGTCTATGTGAGAACAACTTACAGTTTCTATTCCAGGATAGAAGGATATGAAAATTGTATATAGAGCCACCACATGCTGTTATTAAGTCTTTTTCTCTCTTGGAGTTAAGGTGGCAAAATGGAACTTGAATATCAAGGTTGGAGAACTTTTTCAGGTTGGTTCTCCAATACCATAACCTTAAGTTTATTATTCCAAGTACTTTTCAGAAACAATATGCAGGAAATGTAATTTCCTAGTTATTAAGTACCATCTTGTTTCCTTCTTACTTGGCTGCAGGTACCTTGATCCATGTTAAGTGCCTAAAATCCTATTCTCCTTTCCCTTAAGTGACCCATTCTTAATTGCAGACATTTCTCAGGTAGACCAAATATGCAAAAATACAAGTGAGAACAACAACAAAGCAATTAAGCATTCAACTGGGTTAATTGTGTACATTAGGTAGAATAAGACCTTTCTGTTCATCTCATATAACAATAAAGAGCTAGAGAATCCTAAGGCTGGTATTTCAAACTTAACAAATTTCATTTACACACTTCATTTCTTTCAGTATCATATAAAGATTTAACAGTAACATTTACTTTTATGTCTTTAAAAATATCTTCAGTCAAGAGTTGACTAGGCACTATTGAATAAATACATTACAGGAAATTGTAAACTGTAAGCAGTTCATAATAGTATGCTTTTGAATCATTACTTAAAACTAGGTACAAAGGTGGCTCACTAATGCTTACAAAAATTAACTCTTTATGGTAACATATTCATTAAGCACACATTTAACCTTTTTGAATGGAAGTTTTCTAAAATATCTCCCATAATATCCTGAATTCTTAAACAAAGGATACATACAGACTCATAATTATTATAAATACTAAGTAAGATGCCATTATAAATACTAACCATGAGGAGTTAGTTTCAATGACAAAGAAGTATGTTTAACTTTGCTTTATGAACTCATACAAAGATCCTTACATAGGTATATTTTCCTTACCTTTGGGTATTATTTGCTACTGATAAAAGAACATATATGTCTTAGTAATGCTTTATGTTTCAAGTCCTAAATAATTGCTTAATCTAAGTAGTGGAAAACAAATAAACATATTTGGAACAATCATGGATGAGATGAGAAGAAACAGTTTGCATGTGAGAATTTACATGAAAGTGAATTGTTTGAAATTTCCTATATAAATTTTGTAGTGCCTTACATTAACTACTCAGTGCTCTTTTTTCTTGTTCTTCAGTTTAATTTCATTCTAAACAGTAAAGGTTATGCAGTGAATTAATGTTTGAAATGTGTAAATTTATCAAAATGCAAGTAAGTATTTGTAGTAATGCAAGAAGCAGCTTAGATATCAAACTACAATATATGCAGTGTAATCTTTCTTTTTCTCTTTCTAAATGGTAGCTTAGGATATTGAGACCCTATTTCATCATTAATGAAAAGGGATTTGAGAAATACTGACATCAAAAACAAAACTGATCCTGAAATCCCAGGCTAACAGAGCACTGTGGGATTACATTTCCTGCTTCTGACTAGACAGCTATACCCATGAGTAACAGCTGTACTTGGTTTAGTGATTTACTGACATGGTAATGAATGCACCCTCAACATTAAGAGAAATTTCTAAGGTCCCATGTTTACCTTATACATGAATAGATAATTTCATATGATTTGTTTAAGAGAACTCTTGATATTCAAAATAGTTCAGCTTATTTAGTGATCTTTCTTTGTCACAAATCATCTATACAACAGTTTAACTCTAGATTGACTTTCACCATACCAGTATGTTTCTAAGAAATCTTACTCACTGACTAGTCTATATGCACCCAGGATGAGAAAAGAAAGATTAAAATAAATGATACAGTCATTTTAGTCCAAATATAATGTATTTAAATTGCTGTTTGCCATTACCAGGGCTCTTCCCATTAGAGTGAGTAATCAAATTTGGAAAATTTTGATTATATGTAGATTCATTCTAATGACAGATAAACAAGGATCAAGTAAGTTGATTCTGTTCATAATAACTGAGAGAAATAAGATGTTGGTTTGATTTTGTGCTTGCTTTAACAACTGCCTTTAAATTTTCAAAGCACTTGCTGCTTTAATCTGAATATCTATTGCAATCCAGTCCAAGACAGTAATAATAAAAGACTAATGTTTTCCATTTAAAATAATATTTTCTTTGGTCTTTGAAAATCCTTGAGGGATAAACTATTTTAATTTAATAGCTGCAATTGATCTTCAAATATTCAGCAATATTAAAAGCAAATGAAGTCCTTTTTTAATCAACTAAGTTAGAAATAAAAATTGAATATATTCATATCGTGAGTTCAAGAGGCAAGAGGAAGGAAGAATAAATATCTTTTGACAAATAACTTTTGAACAAATGATTGTTTAGAGTCTTGCCCTTAAGAAGCTGCAGCTCTCATAGTTTTATTATACATTGGGCCAGCTTAGTTATTAGACAATTCATATATTTAATATAATGAATAATCATCAGTAAATGGCTTTTCATATTATGTTGTAATGTTTCCTATTGTCTCAGAAGAAAAGGAAACCAATAAACATAAGAAATAGGAATTTTCTTTAAAAAAACCATACTAATGTAAAGTTTCAGCATTTTCATAATATATAGTTTTTATATCCATTTTCACTCAAGCATCACATTCCAAGGGATTTATTTCAAGGGATTTACCAATTCTGGTAACTCAAGAGGCATAAAAAAATAATATATAAATATAATTCAGTTATCTCTGATTCATATTTCATAATATATAATTTTTTTAGTATTAAAGGACCTTACACATGCTAGGTAAGTGCTCTACCACTGAGCTGCACCCCTAATCCCTTTTTTAGTTTTTATTTTGAGGCAAGGTCTCACTAGATGGTGCAGGTCTCAAACTTGTGATCCTCCTGCTTCAGTGTCACATGTTGCTGGGATTGCAGGCTTCTACCATGGTACCTGGTTTATAATATTTTCATGTCAAACAATCTCTTGCATATGTTTAGCACTTTAACATTTAAAAGAGCGTGAATTTGATTTGATTGCCTAAGAAATAAGCACAACATTAAGGAGGGTACTTAAGGGCGTTTAGCAGGTGTGCTCTGCAGCACCTCAAACTGGTTCTGTCTATTATGTGCACTGATACTTCTGGCAAATTACCCAGTAAAGCTAGACTCCATTTTTTTCTACCTATCTATTAGCCTATCTAACCCATACCACCCTGGTGTCCGATCCTCTCAGATCTCAGAAGCTAAGCAGGGTGGGGCCTGATTAGTAGTAGGATGGGAGACCACCTGGGAACCCCAAGTGCTGTAGGCTTGGGAGAAGGATCTGGCAACCCATTCCCAAAAAAACAATCAGGCATTGAAAACCCAATGAATAGCAGAGAAGCACTGACAATAGTGTTTCACCTGTCGTATGTAGGGTCTCTATGAGTTGGACAGTGACTCAACAGCACCTAACAACAATATCTGACCCATAGTCCTGTTATACGAATTTTATAATATCATGAATTTCATGGGCTTTGTTTACTATTAAGCAAGTGTTAACACAAAATTAAGCATATTTTTATTTAGACAGAGTCAAGTGATTATGTTTAGTCCTTCCCACGCTGAAGGATTATTTCCTAGATTTGAAAGCAATTCTCTCAAACTCCTAGTAAATACAGTTATCACTAGCCTCAGATAGATATTGAGTATTTATAATGGTGTTAATATGAATAGAAAGTCCATGTCATAATTATAAAATATATGTCAGATTTTGAAGATAAAACTTTTAAAAGAAGAGTGAAAATATCCCCCTAAAAGTTTTATATTGATTAAGTACTGAATGATAATATTTTAGATATGTGGGGTTAAAAGAAATATATTAACAAAAATAACTTTGACTTTTTCACTTTATTAATGTTGCTACTGAAATTTTTAAAATAATATATACAGTGTGATTTATATTTGTATTGGATAATTTTTGCTCTACTGGATTTTCCATGAAAATGACCCAGGGTGCTTTTTGAAAGAGCAGGCTCCTGGCCCTTGTTGAGATATGCAGAACAGAACTGCACTTCCTTAAATCTCCCCAAGTGAACCTTTTGCAGGGAAAAATTTCAAAACTGTTTCCCTAAGGCTTCATATATTAAACATTGCCAAGAATTAGGCCTCATCTGGACCTTCCATCTAAAAGTCCTGAGAGATTTATTTATTGCTACTTAGTGGCTAATGAGAATGTGGTACCATAAAAGTAAAGCGTGTCTATTAAAACAGATTGTAATTTCCTTGGGCAATCACCCAACCACATGGTCAACCTCAAGGTTAAGGAGAATTTGCAGATGTCTCTTTTTACAAGTAGAATTGAATCATGTGATTTTTTTTCAGTACTAGGGGTTTGAACTCAGGGCCTTGCACATACTTTGCAAGCTCTATGCCACTGAAGTGCACCACTACCCCTTTAAAAATTTTTATCTTGAGACAAGATCTCACTGAGTTATGCAGGCTGCCTCTGGCCACAAACCTGCAATCCTCCTGCCTCCTACTTTGGAGCAGCTGGGATTACAGGTGTGTGACGTCGTGCCTGGCCTGGGGTCTTTTCAAAAGTAAAGTGTGCACACCCAGTATCATCTATATTATCAGAAAAGCATATGACCTCAAAGTAACTATGAGATTGCAATAGGGTATCAGTATAGAGAGCTAACATAGTGATCTCTGTACCTACCCCTAAAGAAAAATGCTGACATCCTTGACCTGATTACTTTATAAGGCTTTCCCAAAGAAATAAAGCAGAAGGAAAATAACACCCAAACAAATGTATCTGAATGCGCTAGAGTTTCAAAGAAATACATCTGTTTAATTAATTGGAATACCTGTATCAGTAATTCCTCTTTATAATATTCTCTCCTCTTTCCAAGTTAAAGGGCACATAAAAGAGCAGCAATCAATCCACATGTGTTTGGGAAGGCCTCTACCAGGCCACATACTCTCACATTTATCTCCCTTCCTGTCTACTGATGTGGGCCAGGTAACATTCCCTGTATGCCCTTTATTGCTCACACAACTGCCACACCATTGCAGGAGTTGTAGATTTTATCTTTGTGTACATTGGCCATCCTCAAATATATGTGTGCAGAAAATAAACCACACTATCAGCTGCCTTCAATACTATTTTCAAGACCAATGGCAGAAATTTACCAGCAGCAACTTCTCCTACTGGCACTGTAAGGTAATCGTTTTAAATCCTGTAAAGTATTTCCCTGTCTGTTAGTCTTCCAATAGCTTCCTAGGTCATTCAGAGTAAAATTCCAACACAACCTAACCTCTAGTCCTCTCCAACTTCATTTCCTAATACTTGTCCTGTGATACTTCTCCTGTAGCTCACACCTCCTTCCCTCCTGCCATATTTGTCTCCAGGACAATGCCTCAAGTATTTCATGCATGCTTCTGCCATTAGGTTGGCTGTTCACTCTGCCTTGAGAGGTCTTCAGTAACCAAATGACTTTCTACCTCCTACACTTTAGGTCTTTCTCAAACATCATCTTGTGAAGGTCTTTATCCATAGTCATACGTAAAACTCCATCCCTCACAGTCTTCTGGCACTATCTATCTCTTGTCTCTGCCGTTTTTCATAATATTTGTCACCACCTGCATTTATGCTTTGCTAATGTGTATGATTAATTCTTTGGATCCGTTCACTAGAATGTAAACTCCATGTGATAATGATAATTGTTTTTCCAAAATCAATGCTATTCTTTGCTGTATCCCAGCACCTTCATCACTGTCTGGCACAGAGCATAGAAATATGTAATATAAGCAGGGTACAGTGTCGCACACCTGTAATCCCAGTGACTAGGGAGGCAGAGGCAAGAGGATCCCAAGTTTGAGACTAGAGGCAGTATGTGTAATTTAGTGAGACCCTGTCTCAAAAAATAAAAAAAAGGCCTGGGGGTGGGGGTGCAGCTCAGTGGTACAGCACTTACAAAGCATGAGAGCACAAGGCTCTAGGTTCAACCCCAAGTACCACAAAAAATGAAAATAAAATTTAAAAAAAGAAAAAAAGAAAAAAGAATATATATAAAAAAGTTTGTTGTTTATATTCACTAATTTGATCCCTCCAACCATTCTACATGCTTTTATTGAAAGCCAGCTAGGAACAATAACAACAACTATGTATAAAACATTGGGTGATAAATTAGATGCAGTACTTTTTCTTGAAAAGGTCACATTATTGTGGGAATAGGCATATGAAAATTTAATTGCAATGCAAAGTGATTAGTGTGTGTGTGTCAAATAAAGAGTAAAGGAAGGAGAACGACTCATTTGGTGTAGGAGGCAGGGAAAGCATTGATAGGAAGTGACATATGAGCTGAGTTATGAAATATGAGTGTATTTCTGAGGAATGAATAAGGATCAAAAAACATTTCACATCAAGAAAAAGAAATGTACAAAGGCATGCATCTGACAAAGGGAAAGCCCTGTTGGGCAAATAGCAAAGAGTTCAGTGTGGCTAGGACAGAGGTGTCAGAAACAAGTGGATAATTCACTTGCCCAGAGCCTTTCTGCCCTGCTCCATAGTCTTCACTTTATCCTGAAGGCTTTTGTATGTAGGAATGACCTGGGGATCTGGAAAGCAAATATATTCTTTGGAATAATTCTTAAGGCAGCATAAAAGGAGGAGAGGCCATGGATGGAGATCAGAAAGAGGAGCAGGGGCAGTGTACAGCAACAGGGAGATAATGAGTTCAGTTTTACACATATTACATTGACATTTAGAGATATACAATACAGAAAGCCACTGCCATTTGAAATCAGAAGCTTTCTTAGTAGGTAGAGATTACTGAAATGATGGAAGCTTTGGGGACATAACACTGAGGGATGAAAAAGATTGGGAAATGTCCAGAGAGGTTAGGGTACACTCAGAAAATAGTGACAGCTGTTATTATTAGTACTGGGTATAAAACTGCACACATCGACCAGCCAGGCTGAGAGAGTCAAGCCTCTTGGTTAGATATGACTGGGCAAGAACAGGTGGAGCAGGTATGAGTTAGAGAGCTGTGAGCTCACAGCCAAAGGAGAAATAAAGAAAGGAAGACATAGCGTTAAAAACTCCGTCTTATGGTAGGAGCCCTCTGGAGAAGTGGGTACTTTTAGAGATGTTAGAGAACTGAGTATATTGACAGGTAGAGGGAAAAGAACAAATAGGGAATCACATACACTGAACTGAAGACAGAGAATCACTGCTGGAGCAGTGTTGTGGGAGAAATATAAGAGGTAACATGATATGCATGGGTAAACACATTTAGCCTCAGTAAAACAAACAAACAAATAAATAAACAATTCAATCTGACAAAAGGTAAGAAGTTGCAGTATAATTTGGATTGTCTTCATAAGTAATAACTCTACAGCATACCAGCCTGGCATCTAATCTCATCAGATCTCAGAAGCTGAGCAGAGTCAGGCCTGACCCGTCATTGAGTCCTTGGTTGGGAGACTACCTGGGAAAACTGGGTGCTATAGGCTTGGGAGAAGAACCTGGCAGCCCATTCCCGAAACAGCCATAGAAAACACAATGAACAGCAGAGAAGCACTGACAATAGCACCAGACATGGCACTGTGATGGGTAGTGTTTCGTCTATTGTACTTAGGTTTATTATGAGTTGAACTTGACTCGCTGGCATCTAACAACAGCATAATATACTGGTTAATTAAAATCAAGGTCTCTAGCATCAGACACTACAGGACCAAATTCCATTTTTCCACTTAGAAGCTGTGTGATGTTGTGCTAGTTATTTAATCTCTATGTGTTTCAGTTTCTGCATCTGCCCCCCGGGGGGGGGGGTATAACAATATCTTCTTCATAGGGTAGTTATAAGAATTACATGAGCCATTCTCTTCCTTGAAGAACTCTTAGTATGGTGGCTGGGACTATTAATTCCTTATATAACTATCTTCTGAAAAAGTTCGGGGCCAAAGTTGTTTGGAGGCCTCTCTATTTTGTGTGAGTAATAGTTGAATAATGGCTAGTGTTCCACAAGAAGTCTGTGTGTGACAGGCTTTCATGTGTAAATTTCTGTGTTGTTGTTATTGTTGTTAGGAGCCACTGAGTTGGGTCCTAATAATAGAGACCTTATGTGCAACAGAATGAAAGAGGCACTATGTGTGACAATGCTTCTCTGCGGTCTACTGCGTTTTCAGTGGTTGATTGTTTTGGAAGTGGGCTGCCAGGTGCCTCTCCCATTTTATTTTTGTGGTGCTGAGGATCAAATCCAGACCCTCAGAGTCCATGGAGCAAGTAATCTACAAACATAGCTAAACCTCAGCCCTGTAAACCTCTCTAGATATTAATATTAATATTAATAATAATAATAATAATAATAATATAGCCCAAGTATATAAGTTACAGATTCTTTACTATTTATGAATAAGCAAGGCTTTCTTTCTCTCCCTCCCTTCCTCAACTGTGTGTGTGTGTGTGTGTGTGTGTGTGTGTGTGTGTGTGTGTGTGTCTGTACATGAAATAAAATTTACCTATTGCTACCTTCATCTGTTGGTGGGGTGGCTCTAAGTGATGGTGCAATTTTAGTTCTCCCTACAATTGTTTTATTATTATTATTATTATTATTATTATTTTGCCATACTGGGGAGCTGAATCAGGAGCCTTACACATGCTTTGCAAGTGTTCTACCACTGACCCACACCCCCAGCCATTATTTAATCTTTTATCTTGTGAAAAAGTTCTTTGTTAAATTATGCAGCCTGCCTGTGGCCTTGAACCTTAGCCTCCTGAGTTGCTTGGATTACAGCCATGAGCCACCACATCCAGCTCACGTGGGCTATTTAAATTTCAAAGATCAAGCACATTTGTATTTTATTCCTCCACTAATATTACCGAGCCTGTAGCGGTAGCCCTGTGGCATCAGATCCTATCAGATCTCAGAAGCTAAGCAGGGTCGGGCTTGGTTAGTACCTCGATGAGAGACCACCTGGGAACACCAGAAGCTGTAGGCTTGGGAGAAGGACCTGGAAACCCCCTCCCAAAAATCAATCTGCCATTGAAAACCCTATGAACAGCAGAGAAGCACTGACAATAGTGTTTCCCCTGTTGTACAGAGGGTCACTGTGAGTCGGATACCGACTCGATGGCACCTAACAACAACAACAATATTACCGAGGAGCACAAATCCATGAGCTGCTAGGTGAAGAAATAAGTGGTAAAATCACACAGCCCTTGGTTTCAGCCCAGCATGACCTTTGTGACTGTGGGATCTTTGATACATCCAGAAACCCTGAACCTCAGTTTCTTCACCCAAGAAAAGGGGCATTTAAAAAAATCCATGGGCAATACACTGCAGCTGTAGCCCTGTGGCACCTGATTCCATCAGATCTCTGAAGCTAAGCAGGGTCTGGTCTGATTAGTACTTGGATGGGAGATCGCCTGGGAACACCAGGTCCTGCAGGTTTGGGAGATGGATGGAGCAACCCACTCCCAAAAATCAATCTGCCATTGAAAACCCTATGAATAGCAGAGAAGCACTGACAAGAGTGTTTCCCCTGTTGTACGTAGGGTCGCTATGAGTGGGATACCGACTGGACGGCACAACAACAACAACAACAACAATGGGCAATATAAGAATGAAATGGCATCATTAACCTACTCAGGTTGCCCTGGACTTGGTGTATGATGGATCCTTCATGAATGTGAATCAATGGGTATTTCTTTAACCGCAGCACTGGAAAGGCTGAGACAGGAGGAAAGTGAGTTCAAGGTCAGCCTAGGCTACATAGCAAGACCCTATCTAAAAAATAAACAAATCAATACAAATGTAAAAACTAAAAAAAAAAAAGTTATAATAAATAAAATTATTGAAGCCATATGAACATTGCCAAACAGTGGCATGAATTCATCAGAAATCTTCACCACCCATCTACTTGTTAAACCATCTAATTAGATAATGTCAAGAAATAATACTTATGGGCTTCTGAAGGGTTGACTTAAAATATTTAAATACCAAATTGAACTGAAGATAAAATACTGAAACCCTTTAAAAGGGTATCTGTATGTCATATGAAGAATGATGAATCTCTTTAAATGTCTTACTACTTCCCTGAATAGTATTATCTTGTGACCTTCATTTTTCATAGCAATAAAAGTACCTTGAACATGACAAGATTTATTATTTCCAACTAATATTTCCTGCATTGAGTGTGAATTTCATTCACATTACCACCTTACAGTTTAAGACCTTTAATTCATAACTTTTGCAAGCACAAAACACCTTAGACCCTAAACAATCTAAAATAAACCAATATATCATGTTTTCTACAGAAGAAAGGGAATATAATAAAGTGATACATTTCTGCTCACATCACAGGGGCTGCTTGAATATGACAACCGCCTTCCTCCTCACTTGACAAATGACTTGAGAATGCTCTGCTGCTTGCCTGATAGGGAGCTAAACTTATTTCAGGGCATGTTCTAATGAGTCATGGTGGAGGCTAATAGTAATCCCTGCTACTATTGCCTCCTTGCTCCAGAACAAAAGAAAAGACAAAAGAAGGAAAAGAAAACAAATAGCCAGTGTTTGCATCAAAGCTTGATGTCTCCAAACAAATAAGGAGCTAAGTGCTTATTGTTGTTGTTAGTTGTCATCATGTCAGGTCTCACTCACAGCCACCCTATGAACAGCAGAACGAAACACTCCCCAAAACTGCTTCTAAGAGATGTAAATACGAGTTAACATGAGCTGCCCCAATCTGTCTCCAATTGGATAAACCCAAGTATACAATTATTAATGTATCTTATATAAATGCATTATAGAAGCATACAGTGATGTTATGTTTGTTAGTTTCTATGATCAATAACACATTTGGATAAAAATAAATTTTCATTAGTAAATTTCATATACAAATAGAAGTCAGGCTATATTTTAAATTATGGAACTAATTATTCAGCTGTTATAATACCATTCTTTATATGAGCAATGAAATCAGAAAATTGATAACTACTCCTAGCAAGGAGATAGGAGGGATACTTGAAGAGGATCCATTACAATTTTTTAAATTCACCACAGATGTGATAAATGTCTACATCTTTATTCCAAATTAGAATGTAAGCTCCATGAAAACAAGCAAAGCCAAAACGAATGTAGACATGTAATAAATGCTCACTGAATGATGGAAGAATCAATGTGTCCTCTAATAGAGCCTATAGGAGGTCTTTGACATCAAAGTCTACTCAAACCTACCTTGAGCCTCATATCAAAACCCACAAGGCACATGGCATAGGAGATGCCACCTGGTATGATGTGCTGCTGTTAGTCTCTGCTCATATGCAGTACTTGCCTTAATTTTGCCTATGCTGCACCTTCACACATGAATTTAGCACAATTTTCAGCTTGCATGAAGATTCACTTCTTTTATCTTTCTTCCTAATTTAAACATATTATCACTTGGGAAAATATGCTGCTCCCAGATTGTAGCAACCATTAAGGTCTTTTCATTCTGTTTCCTTATCAAAGGAAACAGTTGTTGTTGTTGTTAGATGCCATCAAGTCGGTATCCAACTCATAGCGACCCTACATACAACAGGTGAAACACTATTGTCAGGGCTTCTCTGCTGTTCATAGGGTTTTCAATGGCAGATTGATTATTGGGAGGGGGTTGCCAGGTCCTTCTCCCAAGCCTGCAGCATCTGGTGTTCCCAGGCAGTCTCCCATCCAAGTACTAACCAGGCTTGACCCTGCTTAGCTTCCGAGATCTGACGGGATTGGATGCCACAGGGCTACGGCTGCAGGCTGCCAAAGGAAACAGAGATAAAGGTTATCTCCATTTTTACAGTTAGAGACAATTGAAGGGACAGGAGATATGTACCAGAAATAAAAAAAAGATCCTGTATAGGGGAATTAAAAGAAATTGTCTGACCTTGTCTTTTATCGTGCATATTATTGTTTATAATGACTTAAACAGTAGCCCGGGCTGGGATTTACCTCAGTGGGTAGAGCGCTGCACTGCAGTCTCTGAGGCCCCGAGTTCAATTCCCAGCACCGCAAAAATGGGAGAAGGGCCTGACAATCCACTCCCAAGACAATCCTAAAGCACTCAGCCATTGAAAACCCTATGAGGGTCGCTATGAGTCGGATACCGACTCAACGGCACCTAACAACAATAACAACAACAACAAACAGTAGCCCATGCATGATGCTGACATTTATTGTATTTTATCTCCCACACCAGCCAGCTGAGAACTCTTCCACTTTCATTAATATACTTTAGTCAAAGGTGTAGGGAAAAAATTGGGAGGAAATTGGTAAAAACTCCCAAACTGGGAAAATGGCGTTTGAATATCTGGTTTGTAAATTAGAAATCTACTTGGTTGCATTTTTGTACAAAACCCTTCCTGATTGGACAATTGGGCTGAAAGCTGATTGGCTCAGGCCATTCCGTGGGCGTGCTATATAAAGAGCTGCGTGCGCTGCGGCAGCTCAATCCCTTTTTGGCACAGCCTTTCTGGCATCCCTTTCTGCGCCTTCTTGCCTGTTCCTGCCAGGACCACAGATGAGGACGCGCCTCTCCCGCTGCTCTCCCCCGAACCTTTGATGAGGAAATAATGCTCTCCCGTCGCAATCCTCTACAAGGAAAAGAACCTGCTCTCCGTCTGATCACCGAGGAAGCGGCAGCTGTCTCCTCCTGACCACCGAGACGACCAACATAGGTGTTTGCCCCTGGAAGGCAAAAGTGCCTGAGGCTTTTCCTTTCTCCCATCTCCGCCGGGGTCCCAAGGGTCGAGGGAGTCTGCGCCCCTCACCTGAGGGTCCAGAGTGAATTGTGTTTAGTATCTATGTGAGCGGCGGCGCAGCCCGTACGAACCTTCAGGCAGGACCGGGAGGCGCGCGCCCCACATAGATTTGGCGCCTGAATGTGGGGCCCAACAAAAGGTTCCTGGAATCTAAACACTTCTTATTCCTTTCAGAACTTCCCAAAATACATGACACCAGTTTCAAATGCTCCCATTTTGAAGCCCAATATTTTTTAATTGGGTTATAGTAGGATGTCATGTATGTGCTCCTTGGAGAATGAATTACCACTTATATTAGTACCTACATTGTATATAGGGCCAACCTTTATTCATAAAATTCATCCCATTCTCCACATTTTTTTAATTCCTAAAGGTAAGAGGCCTATAGCTGTACCATTGTGGAGTCTGATCCTGTCAGATCTCAGAAGCTAAGGGGGATCGGATCTGGTTAGTACTTGGATGGGAGATGACCTGGGAACATCAGGTGCTGCAGCCTTGAGAGAAGGACCCAGCAACCCACTCCCAAAAATCCATCCACCATTGAAAGCCCTACGAATAGCAGGGAAGCACTGAAAACGATGTTTGGTCTGTTGTTGTACATAGGGTCTCTATGAGTCAGACATTGACTCAAGGGCACCAAACAACAACAAGAAAGGTAAGAGGGAGATAAGACTGGTTGTGTGAACATCTGGGGTCTGTAACCACCTTCTTCAGCCACTGTTGATTGTTTAGATTCCAACCTTCAGCAATGAAGGGAAACAATTCAGCAAGGTTTGTAGAAACTTCACCAGCAAAAGAAGAGTCCAGATCATCTAATATTGACTTTCCTCATACTCATATAAAAACACAACTTTGAGCATTTATTATTTTCAGAATTGGAAATATTATGGTTAAAGTAGCCAATTATAATAATATTTTCATTCAGGTTTCAAGTTTAGGACTGAAAAGAATGAGCATTGGGGAGCTGTTGCTTGGTTTTGAGATGTGTTGGGGAAAAAAAAATCAGTAATCCTCCTCTATCATGCCAAGGAAGCCCAGGAGGAAAAAGAAAAAAGAAAAAAAGAAAAGAAGGTAGCTGTGGAAGAGTAGGAACTACTCAGACATATCAGTATTATTTTTCCTTAAAAATGAACCTGCAATAGTCTTTTAATATGAATTAGGGAATAAATCATATTCTACACTCAAAAGCCCTTATTAGCAGCAAAGTATGGTCGTGCACATCTGTAATTCCAGTGATTGGGAGGCAGAGACAGGAGGACCGAAAGTTCAAGGCCACAGACAGCTGGCATAATTTAGCAAGATTCTGTCTCAAGATAAAAGATTTTGCAAATGGGCTGACAGTGCAGGTCAATGGTACAGGCATTGCAAACTATGTGTAAGGCTCAAACAGTACCTAAAAGAAAGAAAGAAAGAAAGAGAAAGACTGAAAGAAAGAAAGAGAAGGAAAGAAAGAAAGAAAGAAAGAAAGAAAGAAAGAAAGAAAGAAAAGAAGGAAAGAAAAAGAAAGAACTCATAGCAAAATGTTTATTATTGCAAAACAAGAGCAAATTGCATGTTTTAAATGGTAGTGGGTACAAAATTATATAACAAAAAATCCACTTGATTTTATCCTGAAAATATTTTCTAGAGCGAATGAGAGATATAGAAGTAAATATTATATAGAAAAAAATGTATAGCCCTGTCTTAAAGTACTTACTATACTCAAGTTGCTTCAAAATAAAATCATCTAACTCATGTGAACTCTACAAAGTCAATCCAAAAGCATTATTAAATATGCACATACTTTGTGGATCTTATTGGATGGGAAATACAGGGGTTAATAAATTTCATAGATATCAAGAAAAATACATATATACTCATATCCATATAATATAACATTTGAGTCCCTATAATAAAGCTTATTGCTTTTAAGTGCTGTCGAGTTGAGTCCGACTCACAGTGATCCTCATAGGGCTTTCAAGGGCTGATTGCTTTCAGATTGCTTCAGGAGTGGATTACTCCATCTTTCTCTCACTTTTGTGGTGCTGGGGATTGAACCATGGAACTGAGAGCCTCCGAGAGTTCAGTAGAGCACTCTACCAACTGAGCTAAACCTCAGCGCAAATAAAGCCTATAAAACCTTAAAAATCTGTTTTTAAATATGGCTATGTCAAAACTTTTTAAAAGATA
This sequence comes from Pedetes capensis, assembly GCA_007922755.1. Taxonomy (NCBI): domain Eukaryota; kingdom Metazoa; phylum Chordata; class Mammalia; order Rodentia; family Pedetidae; genus Pedetes; species Pedetes capensis. The sequence continues at coordinate 45,836 of VMDO01000800.1, read as the reverse complement.
GTGATATGAGAAATATTTTCTAGTGGATGGGAGGATTTAAGGAATGTTTATAGTTGAGCAAAAGAAGAGTCTCTTATTCTCAAAATATTTCTGAGATATTTGATCCTCCAGCTCTCTAATCAAAATAGCCTAGCAAAAGATATGTATTAAGTGCTATCACTTTTAAACATCAAAATGTCTCAGTAAAATCTTCAATAAATTAAACTCACTCAGAAATAATTGAATCTGTGCAGAATCAATTGTAAGATATTATTTTGAAAGATTTTCATTTAAAGACAAAATTCTGATGACTCATACTACACAAGGGTGTAGCAATTGGAAATTTTTTTTCATTAAGTCACTTTGCATATTCTTAGCACTACCAGCCCAATGATTGTTTAATACTTTGAAGCTGCAGCTTCAATATCTTAGCATGTCACACAAAGTCCTTGGAAATTGAAACCCCACCTTATTTTATAGCCTTGTTGCCCAGTATTTCCTTCTCAATATATAGGACTCCTCCAAGTATTGTTATAACTGTTTCTATTTCGTTATGGCAGAAAGGAACTTTCTGTCCTAAACAATTCTATCAATGTTACCTACCCTGCAAGATCTTTCTACAGCCTAGGAAAACTCAGGATTTCCCTGCCTTTACATACAGCTTTACACATAAATGCTCCAACTATAGTGTAATTTACGTGGATGTCTTTTCTACTACACTCTAAGCTACTCAAAGTATGGGCACCATTTTCAGTCCATTTTTTGTATTCTATGTTCCTGAACTAATACCTGGCAGGTGACATGCCTTCAGGAACATCATAAGGTAATGAACCAAAGTAATGGGTAATGGATAAAGACAATAGAAAGAGGCAAAAGTCAGATGTCTATTATGCTTTAATATAATGAGAAAAAAGAAAATAACTCCCTCTTCAAATCTGTACCCATGGATGGCTTTTTCTTATGCATATAAATTATCTTATCCACAGACATCATTTCCTCATGGATTCTCAGAGTTGAAAATTAACTTGACATAGTAATCATGGCTGGAGTTAATATGTCCTATAACTTAACCGCAAAGCACACCTACTCTGCCCACTCTTAAACTAAACTATTGCATTTTTAACCCACAAAGCCAACCAATAGGAATTACATTCACAAATTCGCTTGCATTCTGGCTGATAACTGGGTTTGGCCAATGGGAAATTCATGGTCCAGACTAAAAGGAGAGAGAAGAAACAGGTTAGAGTATTTATTACTGACTCCAAGCCTACAGGGCCTCTTAGTACAGTGCAGGCATCTTCAGCCTAGAGGTAGGTAGAACAGAGTGGCTATTGCTCACCATAGGACATGATCTTGCTACCATGGCATTATTGACATTCGGTGTACAATAATATTATGTTGTGAGGTACTGTCTTGTGTCCTGTAGGATGTTAGCAGCATTCCTAGCATCTATGCACTAAACATAAATGGCATTTGTATAGCAATTTACAATTTGTAAATTACTTTCACCTTTTACTCTCACTTGAGCTCCAAAACTCTTCAAATAGATATTATTAGAATCATTTTCACAGATGAATGAAAACCATAGATAATAATCTACTAGTCCTACACTTAAGAATTCCACAGAGGAATGGTATAAATAGAAAAATTTAAAACTCAAATCATAATCTAATTCCAGTTGTAACATACTTGCCTTATAAACACATATTGTACTAAACGGCCTTTCATTCCTATGTGTCTTAATGCCAGTGTTTCATCAGCAGAGATAATAGGTGGCATATGAAGTATCAAAGTCATAGTGAAGTTTTCTGTGTATTATATTGAGTGATATAATCAGTTGTCTATTATCTGTTTTTCTTCCTCAGAGAAGAATAATGTTGCAGGCATGTTTTATTGACAATTGGAATCCTCCTCAAAGATAATGCATTCTGAACCACTTCTACAAAAAAAAAAAAAAAAAACCACTAGGATTACAATAGAAAAATAAAATAACTCCAAGCATGCTCATGTATTTGATCATTTTGTGTTAAATCAAGAGAGATACTTAATGCATTTTAGAATTCTAGAGTCTGACTCTATCCTTCCTCCCCCTCAGCCTGCCACTACAATGAAGTAGAAAACAGGGGCCTATTAGAATGTACTCATTCAGGCAAGGGGATACAAACTGTTATCAGACTTTAAGTAATGAATTAGTGTCAGTATGTGTGTAATGAGAGGGTCAGAAGCCAAATCAGCAGCAGCTAATATCTCCAGTGGTATCTGAGGGAAGATGACTGAGGAGAATTGATAAGACCAAATCTTTTGTCCAGAGTCAATACTTCTTTTTTTATTTTTTTCTTGTTTTGAGGTGAACCACTATTTTGGATTCCTTATCTCCAAACAAAATGCATGTAGAAGTGAACTGAATGCATTTGAGATATCTACAAATGAATATTCTAGTTCATAATAAACTCCTTCCTCTATTGATTACTACTAGTCCAATAATGGTTAGTATGGACTCCTATAAAACAAACCATAAGACATGGCAGGTAGAAAGGGAAAAATTATGATCAGTTCCCAAATAATTGAATCTTACTTAGTTTAAGATGGCCTTGAAAATGTTTATCATGTTGTTTCTTCATTGTCAACATTGTCAGACCATATCTTAGTGAGTAAAGACATTATTCTGTGTTGGGACCTAGTATATGCATTCATTATCCAGTTTAACCATCACAGCATCCTATAGAACAGATAGTTTTATATCCAACTTACAGATTTGAATATTGTAGCCCAAAGAGTAGAATCAGATCTACTCTACTCCAAGGCTAGTCTCACCCATCTCTGGCTCTGTTTAGAGAAAGTCATTCAGACCATATCTAACAACAGTCATAGAATGTGTACATAATAGAAGTTTGATAAGTTGAATAAATAGTTTGTAAAAAACTTTCTCAGTCTTGAGATCCTATCCAAGACTGAAATCACTAAACTGATGATCATATTAATGGCCTACAACTTAAAATACCTGATAACTTTTTCATAGGAATAAATATTTCATCTTATGGGAAAAAATAAAACCTGATCACTTGAACTTATTCTATTCTGAATTTTTTAAACATGGAGAAACTATTTTGAGGGAAAAGCAAAATATAGTTGACATAATGATAAATTATCTCTTTGGTGGTAAAAATAAAATGTCGAGATTGCATAATTGAAACAATCAAAAAATATAACTTGCCTGAAAACTGTCCAAAGAGTGGTCATGAAATTTTTGAGATTTGTCTATCTGACCTACAGATGGAAGAATTTTGACTCCCTAAATTTGTCCCTATACTAATTTGGCAAATCTGTGTATCTGAACCTTACATGACAAAAGGATATTAAATAAGATTACTGATGGAATGGTAGTTTCTAATCAGCTAACTTTAAGGGAACTGTTCTGGACTCTAAAGGAGGCTCAATGAAATCAGTGTCCTCAAATGTATAAGACAGAGGTACAAGAGTAAGAGGATGAGATGGAGGAGTCTTCTATCATCTAATGCTAGCATTGCAGATTGAAGGTAGTCAAGAGCCAAAGAACGCAGGCAGCCCCCAGGATCTGGGAAATACAAGAAAACAGATTCTCCTTTCAACTCTCCTGAAAGATCCACAACCCTGCCAACCCACAGATGTTAACTCTGTGAAGTACCTTTTTATTTTTTAATCCCCAGAGCTAGAAGAAATAACTATTTGTAGTTTTAAGCCAGTATGTTCATTTTAATTTGTTACAGAGGCAATTGTAAACTAATACAAAATTAAAGGAAGGCCTAAAAGACACCTGGAAAATGATGGTTGGATGCTTTACCCAACATCACTGGGGATATGAATTAGTCTTCTCATTGCATGGTACCACAGTGTCCCCATTTCCGTAGATGAAGATCAGTGTTATCTACATAAAGCATATGAAAACATTTTAACATTACATAGATTGCTTTAGCAAGTATCTTTAATAATAATTGTGATATAAGTTGCCATGTTGGCAAATAACTTAAAAATACTTAAAATATAAAGGCATATCATATATCTAGTTCAAAGGCTCTATTCCATTTCATTAAAGAATTCACCACTATAACAGCAGTATAAATGACCCAGTGATATGAATGACCTAGATTACTACATCCTCACATGGGGAGAGCGCAGGACAATGAATGTGTATTTATGGTTTACTAAATGACATAATTAAAAACTTGAAAAAGAAAAAAGTAATAAAAGAAAATGAATGGATACATGAGAAGAAAAAGAAAAATCTTTTTGTTTTTCCATTCAGGTAGACTTCATTGAAATAACTATTATAAGAGGCAATTTTTTTATATCAACTCAATTTCCAATTCCTACAAATACTCACTATTAATGTTAACATATTAAACTAATATTCATCAATGTGAGCATACTCTCAGTAGAATATCCCAATCAATGTGTTAGCTCAAACTGCTGCCCTGAGAGAATTAGACAGAGATGCTGCAAGGCTTTGTAGAAAGTAAATGGGACAAATTTTAAGAATAGTTACTGAAAATAAGGCCTCAGGAGAATGAAGAAGTTGGCAGCATAAAACACTAGGAAACTGAAATGCCAAAATATTAAGGGGAGAATTGCAAGCAAGACAAAGTGGACTAAGATGGTTTTTCCCGAACATCTCCTCTGTTTGCTCTACATGTATCAGGGTTGTACAATTGAAGCTAATTCCTGGAAATCATCCTGGCCATTCTCTTAATAAAAAGACTCCATCTAGAGTCTCCATTTACTCTCTTTCATCCTGGGGCTGGACAACAGTTTTTAAATGTAGCACTCTATCTGTTGCTTCTTTTTCATACTTTTCAGACATGACAGAATTGTAACTTTGGGTTTTTTTCTACTATCTTACCCAGTTATAAACTCTATTTTATCCTGGGGGTCAGAGGTTTCTACAACTTGAATTACCCTAGGATTTCCAAAAAAACTTTGGAAATTTTAGAAAGAATTAAAAATATACAGAGACCATCTATATAGCAAATATATCAGATATTTGATATATATGAAATGAACTAATTCAATATATAATTATATATTATATATAATATGAACTGAGTAATTTGATACTGACATCAGCACTAAATAAGAGATAATTAATTTTCATCTGAACTCAAAACCAGTTTTTTTTTTTTTTTTTGAGGGGGTCAGTCAAATTCAGCTTTAAAACACTGAATCAAGTGACCAAGAAGGATAGGAAAAAACTCAACCAGGGTTGCTTTGCTTCCAAATATTTTCTTCCATATTCCACATGATGCCTCATGTGAGTTCATTCATTAGAGAGCCTCACATCAGGGCTTTCTATTTTTCTAGTGTCCTCCATGAATAGAAATAAAATTCAGAGAAGTCATGTCTTAAAAGCTGTCATCAACAAGTCACTTCAGCAGTATTATCTGGAAGCCAGTTGATAACAAGTAACAGTGTTAATAGAGCACATGATAGGTGCTAGGTAAAATGGAGAGCAATAGAAGAAATGACAAGCACCAAAAAATAATGATAAATTGCTACAAAAAATCCTTATAATTTTTCTTGGGCCATCCAAGGGCTAAAATATTTTTTACAACCAACATATTAAAAGGAAAACAAGGTGTAAAAATATGAGTTTACAGGATTATTTTTAGGAAAATGTAACATGTGACTGAGAAGAACTGTTATATTCCTCAAAGAAATAGCCTTGGGAAGGTGTAAACATTCTGGTAATACTGCTATGATTAAAGGCATCTACATAAACTCCTCCTGTGGAAATCATTTCACAGTATCTCTTTACTTTCAGTTTCTGTAATGATAGTAATAGTTCCCATTCAAAGGTGTTTTGACATCCAAAAATAACTAAAAGTCATTTGGAGCCAAGTGTGAAAGATTCAAAGTGAAGAGTTAAAGTGAAAAAGTTCAATTTTGGTCAAAATCATAGAATGATTAAAATGCAGTGAAGCTAATTGAATTGCTCATTAACTGGTTCTAATATTAACAACCAAAGGAAAAAAACTTTAAAAATCCATAAAGAGCAAAAATCATTGAAATATAAAGGTGAATGTGCAGAAAAACACATTTCAACTCAGCTCCACTGAGGATGGGGCTGAAGTTTGGCTTAGTTGGTAGAGAGCTGCTCCGCACTTTTGGAGGACCCTGGTTCACTCTCCAGCACTGCAAGATTGGGAGAAGGATGTGGCAATGCACTCCTGAGAACAATCTCAAAACACTTAACCATTGAAAACCCTATGAGGGTTGTCACTATGAGTTGGATTCGACTTGACCACATCTAATAACAACAAAAACAACAACAGCCAATGAGGGAAGTTGATGCCCTTTGGTCAAGGTTGCAATATTGATGCAGGACAATAAAGGAAAGAAATCAAAGCTGTTATAATTTTCTTCTTAGGCAATTGTCAAGTGTCATCCTTTCTAAGATTTAGTATGTCCTTCCTTAGGGTACATATAGTTCCCATTATAATCCTTATCATACTATATCATCATTTCTGAATCAGACTATCTCCCCCACAGGACTGTGAGTTCCTGCTTTACATTCCTAGTACAATAGGACATCAATAATTGGAGATAAATAAATGAATAAACAACATTCATTTAGACATTCAATTCTGGTAACATTAGAGAACTTTAAGTTCCTACATTATTTAAAATTAGGTTAATAGGGAGGCTGCTTAGACAAACTTTAAGTTATCTTTCTCTTTTACTGATCTTTAGTTATATGGCCAAGGAAGATTGAAAACTTGCTGTTTACAAAAAGTTCCAAAACTGTTAGTAGTTTATGAGCTTGGCTCAGTTGGTAGAGTGCCACTCTGAACTCTCTGAGGCCCTAGATTCTGTCTCCAGCACTGCAAAAATGGGAGAAGGACTTGGCAATCCACTCCCAAAGCAATCCTGAAACAGCCATTGAAAACAATATGAATAGCAGAGAAGAACTGACACAGTGTGGGTCATGCCACAGTGTTAAGGAATGTTTGGTTCTGTTGTACACAGGGACTCTATGAGTAGGATCCAACTTGAGGGCACCTAACAACAACAATAGTTTTGTCAATGCAGCTTGAATATGGATCTTTTAAAAAACCTTCAGTGTTTAAAATGATCTTATCGTACTTGGTACTGACTTCTTACTCCCTCTGAGACAGTAAGAAATCTCAGCTTGCTTGACAGGAAAAACAAAGACAGATCAAGTGTAAACTTTTAGAAGATGCCATCCGGTAAGAAAAGAGCAACACCTCAGATGATAATAAACTGACTCTACAAAGAAGGTCAAAAAGTTAGGAAAGATACAGATTACCTATAATCTAATGTCTTTCAGTGGGCTGGGATTTAGCTCAGTTGGTAGAGTGCTGTGCTGCAGTCTCTAAGGTCCCGAGTTCAATTCCCAGCACCGCAAAAATGGGAGAAGGACCTGGCTATCCACTCCCAAGGCAATCCCGAAATAGTTAGCCTTTGAAAACCCTATGAGGGTCGCTATGAGTCGGATACCGACTCGACGGCACCTAACAACAACAACAACAACAAAATGTCTTTCAGGAAGGTTGCCAAGTACAGAGTTCTCACTTTGCTAAAGTCATTATTGTAGCAGTCTTCCTCCATAATTTGAAATCTAGTGGGAGAGTTAATATTGCTTTCTCTGATATTAGCTTTCAAAAATGCCAATATGCCCTCAAAATTTCAATGCTCGCCAAACTGACTTTTATTTTTAAGTTTGAAAATATAAATGTTTGACTGCTTTAAAACATAATAAATATTTTGAGCTGATGGTAGTGATTATGGTAGAGTGTATGTGTGTGAGAGAGAGAGAGAGAGAGAGAGAGAAAGAGAGAGAGAGAGAGAAATTAAGAGAGAGAGAAAGAAAGGCAGACAGGGGTTGGAGGTGAAGGAGCACAGGATGTTAGGTTTCATTCATTAGCACCTTCCTCGGGGCTTTTTTAAAAGAGTTTTAAGTTTAGTAAGTTTAGTAAAGAATGCAGGTAATAATGAAAGTACAGAAAAATACAACTTCCTATCTATATTCCTGTAGAACTTTTATTTCTTACTTTCTTTTGCCTTTGATGAAAAAGTCCCCATCCCCCCTTACCCAGTATTTTCAATTATTCAATAGAAGGGCTCAGCAAGAAACCAGTTTAAGTGATAAAAAAGAAATAAACCAAACATTTTTAGACCCTTGAGCAAAATCCTTGATTTTTTCTTTTTGTAGTTTGACACTTTCCTCTCTAGTTTTGAAGTGTACTGTATATTTCCCTTTCTTCAATAAGATATTTCAGCATTTTTTCAAAGTGATAGAATAATATCTTCAATTCTCTTCCACAGATAAGTACGAGGCATGAAATATGACAACTCTGCTATTTTTGGTAACCAGGTATTTCTTTTAACAAGCTAATTTTTTATTGGGAAATATTTGGGATTGACTTTTGGACTGCAGACTTTATTTTTGTTTAATCTATCTCCATCATTTTCAAAAATACTTCATTTATTTTAATGGTAATAGAAATCATATTAATCATTCCAGTGTGGTGGTGGTGGTTGTTCTTAGGTGCCATCGAGTCGAGCGACCCTCATAGGGTTTTCAATGGCTGACTGTTTCGGGATTGCCTTGGGAGTGGATTGCCAGGCCCTTCTCCCATTTTTGAGGTGCTGGGAATTGAACTGGGGATCTCAGAGACTGCAGCGCAGCGCTCTACCCACTGAGCTAAATCCCAGCCCAGTGTGGTGGTACACACCTGTAATCCTAGCATCGGGAAAGTTGAGGCAAGAGGATTGACATGAAAGAAAGAGAAAAAAGAAACTATATTAATCAGTATCCCTAAAAGTCCAATGACAGACTTTGCAGAAATAGAAAAAATATTCTGAAAATTCATATGGAAACGTAAAAGACCATGTATAGCCAAAATTCTCTTAACATGCAAAACTAGCGCAGGTAGAATTACAGTCCATGACTTTAAATTATACTACCAGGCTATAGTGGCAAAACCAGCTTGGTACTGGCACAAAAATAGGCCTGAAGATGAGTGGAACAGATATGAGGATCCAGAGATACACTAACGCATCTATACCCAATTGATCTTTGGCAAAGGAGCTAAGCATGGACATTAGAGAAAAGATAGCCTCTTCAACAAATGATGCTGGGAAAAGGGAATTTCCACCTGCAGAAAAATGAAAACAGACCTGAACCTCTCAATCTGCATAAGTTAATTCAAAATGAGTAAAAGACTTCAAAATAAAGCCAGAAACCTTCAAATTACTAGAAAAAAGGATAGGCAACATGCTCCAACATGTAGGCATAGGAAAGAATTTCCTTAATAAGACTCAGTTGCTCAAGAAATAAAATCAGGATAAATGGGATTACATGAAATTAAAAAGCTTCTGTACAGCAAAGAAAATAATCAACACATCCTACACATCTGACAGGAACTAGTTTCTAGAATTTACAAAGAACTCAAGAAAGCAATTCTCAAGGCAACAAATAATCCAATATACAAGTGGGCAAAGGAACTGAACAGATAGTTCTCAAATGAAGAAGTTTGTAAGTCCATGAAGCACATGAAAAAAATACTCAATATCTCTAGCCATTAGTAAATGCAAATCAAAACAACTCTGAGATACAATAACAATGGCCAAGAACAACAAAACAAATAACAACAAATGCTGGTGAGGTTGTAGAGAAAAAGAAACCCTCTTACTCTGTTGGTGGCACTGTAAATTGGTTCAACCACTTTGGAAATCAATATGGAGACACCTCAGAAAACTAAAAATATAACTGCCGTAGGACCCAGCTATACCAGTACTAGGAATATACCCAGAGGCAGACAAGCCATCACACCACAGAGACACTTGCATATCCATATTCAATCCAGCACTTTTCACAGTAGCAAAGATATGGAACCAACCAAGGTGACCATCAATAGAAGAATGGATTTAAAAAACCCTATGGTGCATATACATAATGGAATACTACTCAGCAATAAAAAATGAAATAATGTCATTTGCAGCAAAATAGATGGAACTGGAGACTATCGTCTTAAGTGAACCAACCTAAGCTCAAAAAGAAAAATACCACATGTTCTCACTCATATGTGGAATCTGAATCTCACTTAAAATAATAAAAAATCCTATATGTAAACTGATAGATAAAAATGCACAATTAAACTTAGCAAAGAAGGGACAATATAAAAAGTAGAAAGAAGGAGGAAGGGAATTAGCAGAGGAAAGCAAAGATTGGGGAAGGTGGCATGGGGAGGAAGGTCAATGTGGAGGGATGGACTGGGAGAGGATGATCTCAGTGTAAACAGCACAACTTCATGAGTACATTGAAAAAATAGGGGAATATGACACTTGGAAAAATGGGAATACCAGAGCACCTACTTGTACTCATGAGGAATCTGTACATGAACCAGTAGGGAGTTGTTCAACTAGAATAAGGAAACACTGGCTGGTTTAAAGTTGAGAAAGGTGTGTGTCAGGGGTGTATACTTTTATCATATGTTTTTCAATTTATATGTTGAGCAAATAATCTGAGAAGCTGGACTTCATGAGGAAAAATCAGGATTGGAGGAAGACTCATTAACAACCTGAGTTATGCAGATGACACAACTCTGCTTGCTGAAAGTAAGAGGATTTAAAACATTTACTGATGAAGATCAAAGAACATAGCCTTCAGTGTGAATTGCAACTAAACATCAACAAAACAAAAATCCTTACATCTGGGTAAGTATGCGACTTCACAATAAATGGAGAAAAGATCTATATTTTCCATGATTTTGTTTTGCTTGGCACTATAAGTTAACACTCGTGGAAGCAGCAGTCAAGAAATCAAAAGACACATTACTTTGGGAAATACTGTAGCGAAAGATCTCTTCAGAGTTTTGAAAAGTAAAGATGTCACATTGAAGACAAAAGTGCGCCTGACTCATGCCATGGTATTTTCAGTCGCATCATATGGTTGTGAAAGCTGGACGCTGAACAAGGGAAACGGGAAAAGAATTGATGCTTTTGAATTATGGTGCTGGAGACGATTATTGAATAAACCATAGACTGCCAAAAGAACCAACAGCTCTGTCCTAGAAGAAGTGCAACCAGAGTGCTCCTTGGAAGCAAGGATGGCTAGACTGTGTCTTACATATTTTGGACATGTTGTCAGGAGAGACCAATCCCTGGAGAAAGACATCATGTTTGGTACAGTGGCAGGTAAGCAAAAAAAAGGAAAACCCTCCACCAGATGTATTGACATAGTGTCTGCAACAATGGGGTTGAATATAAATAAGATTGTGTTCCTGGCACAGAATTAGGGAGTGTTTTGTTGCACTGTACACAGGGTTGCTATGAGTCAGACTCGACTGGAGGGCACCTAACAACAACACTTATTAGCCATAAGCCTCCATAAACCTTCTGGGTTGATGAAAGTGTTGCCAGAACTGATGTAAAGGATGCCTAATGGACAAAGCCAGTGCTGTATTAATCTGCACCCCATCATCAATTATTAAAAGGAGGGGAAAAAGTCAGTGTCTCAAATTTAACAGGGGGACTTTTACAATTTCTTACATTTTCAGTAGAGTATTTAACGAATTAATAAGAGAAAAGCGATCGAGAAAATTTGAGCAATTTGCTCAACATCAGAGATCAAAACCAAACTAAATCTTGTAAAATATTTCTGTCTCCCAGCCAGGACTGTCCCTACTAAAACCAATGCAAAGCCAGGTGTGGTGAAACCTACCTGTAGTCCCAACACTAGGGAGGCTGAGGGAAGAAAATCACAAGTTCAAGGCTAGGCTGCACTAGGTAGCAGGACCTTATCTAAAAAGAAAGAAAGAGCTGGGCTCATGCCTATAATCCCAGTGGCTCCGGAGGTGGAGATAGGAAGATCGCAAGTTCCAGACCAGAGGCAGTCTGCGTAACTTAGTGAGACCTTGTCTCAAAACGTGAAAAACTGGGCTGGGGGTGTGGCTCAGTGGTCTGCTCAGGGGTGCAGTAGAGCATGCAAGCGTGAGGCCCCAGGTTCAATCCCCAGTACCACGAAAAAAAGAAAAAAAAAGGAAAGGAAAGAAAGAAAGCAGGAAGGGAGGGAGGGAGGGTAGAAGAAAGAAAGGAAGGAAGGAGGAAAGAAAAAGGAAGAAGAAAAAGAAAGGAAGAAGGAAAGAAAGAAAGGAAGGAAGGGAAGGAAAAAGAAAGAGAAAGAAAGAACTATGGTATATTACTGTATATTGTATAATTCTCCCCCTATCAACAGTTTTGTTGTGGTGGTTACATGTCCTCCACTCTAGCCCCATTCATAGCAAGTCTATGCACAACAGACGAAACACTACCTGACAGTGTGCTATTCTCTGCACAATGTCAGTGGTTCTCAACTATTCATAGGGTTTTCAATAGCCCTGTCCTTCTCCCAAGCCTACAGCACCTGGTTTTCCCAGGCAGTCTCCCATCCAAGTACTAACCAGTTCTGACCCTGCTCAACTTCTGACATCTGATGAGATTGGGTGCTAGGGTGGTAGACCTGTAGACTTTCAATAGTGTCAGAGGGCTAAAACATCTTACATGGATTAGAATCTCAAGAGGGTTGGATTGTAATTTTTAGAATAGAATCCAATCTCATAATTAGAATCCAACCAGCAGTGACTTATCTTATTTTTTAGCCCTCTAAAACTGTTGGGAGGGTGGTAATTTGATTCTAGAATGTATAGTATATGGTAAATTATGTGAGAATCTTTCCTCATTTCAATTTCTTCTTATTCAAAGCAGTATGCAATGAATAATCTCTTTCTTTCTAATGTTAAACAACATCAAAACAAAATTCATGGTGCAAATGGCAGCACTCTTAGTTCTTACAAATGCTAGAGATTAAAAAAGCCTCACACTGGTCAACTCTGAATACAAGGTAAGTGCCAGATCTGTGAGCCAAAAAAATTAAGACTAGAAATGCTTTTGGGTTTTCTTTGTTTAGGCTTTGCACAACTCACTCTCATTTTCTTTGCATGGTGTCTCTTTTGCTAAAATATAGAATTGAGTATTTCTAATGCAGAGATGAAAAATGTATATAGACATATGTACACATTCATTATGAAAGTAATATATGAATCTATCTGGTATTTTCTCAAGCTACGTCTGGGCTTCCTTTACAATGTGCAGACACTATCTTATTAACTGCAGTGTGATGTATTGAGGACATCAGAAACTTTAAACCTCTCTGGGGTGTGCCTTTGTTTAACGATTGGCAAACAAAATTATAGATCATATTTGAAATCATAAGCAAACCATGAAACTAAATTATTCATTAAACCATTTCTCAGCCTAAACAGAGCAATGGCATGTGTATTTGCCCTGTACTTCATTGTCAATTGTTCTTATTTTAGAAGAGAACAATCAAGAAGTTTAAAATTCTCAAGAACTCATAACCAAGCATTTTTATTGCTTGATCACTAGTACCTAACAACAGCAACGATAATGTAAGGTTAGTGTTCATGCTATTTATTACTGTGGAATGAAAACAATTCCCACTGGTCTGAGTGAACACAAAAATATTCAAGGTGTATCTAGGAAACATCTTGAAAGACTAATAATAATAGATACAGAATAAATAATGGATTTCACCAAGTTCTTATAATGTAATTATGTAAAACACATTGTACTCTCATATTTTTCTTCTCCTTTATTTTACTTGAAAGCGTGCCACATTTTTGTTGGAGTTTATGGACTCATAACTAATGGTTCACTTTCACACACTAAACTTGAATAAACTTGCCAACTCAAACCAAAACGTTCCAGCACCTAATTTGCTATGCTCTACTCATCTACTATTTAGGGAATATATTTATGAAGTTCATAGTTAGTAAGCCAATGACAAACTTTCACCAATTTATAGAGTTGTATGTCTTCAAATTGGCTATTTCCAGATGGGATTAAACTGGTAAAGTCATGACAAGGAGGTGATATGCTGTATTCTGTAAGAATTCTAGTGAGATCTGGAAATTAACTGGGTTCCTTACTATTTTATTATACTTTATCTGCATTAGTAAAACATAACTGCAATGATGGCAATATTTTTACAGTTTATTGTTGAGAAAACAAAATTCTATAAATGCTTAAATGTAGAGAAGAAACAATAGTCTCAGAAAGTTGATTCACTGTTTTTGATGCTTAAAAATTTAAATCATTCCAATAATACTCAGATCAATGCAGATTACATGTATAAAGAGGTAATATACAAAGGAACCTAGAGTTGTTTCAATGATAAAAATTGTGAGAAAGCTTCTCAATTGAAAAAAATATCGAGCAATGAAGTGTTATTGGCACATTAAGAAGACATTGCCACAGCTGAAAATTAGTACATCATTATTTTCATAAAGAACCAACTTCATATGGACTTTGATGTTAGTCATTTGAGTTATGGCTGTTTATAAATGTCTCACAAAATTCTACAGAAATTTTAAATAAATAAAATAGAAGAGTAATATATTTTTAAAAGTTATTAAATGATAAAAAATATTCCTCTTTATCCATGGCTTCAGTTACACATAGTCAGCTACCGTCTGAAAATGTTACATAGAAAATTCCATAAATAAACTGTTCATCAGATTTAAATAACCTTTATTGTAGTGAATTGTAACAATTATTCTATCTCATATCATTGTTTTTATTGTTAGGTGCCATCGAATCAGGTCTGACTCATAACAACTCCACGTATAACAGAATGAAACATTCCCCAAACATTGTGCCATGCCTGGCACTATTGTCAGTGTTTCTCTGCTATACATAGAATTTTCAATGGCAGACTGTTTTAGGAGTGGGTTGCCTGGTCCTTCTCCCTAGCCTGTAGCTCCTGGTATCCCAGATGGTCTCCCAAAGAAGGACTAACCAGGCCCACCCTGCTTAGCTTCTGAGATCAGGTGGGGTTGGATGCCAGGGTGCTATGGCTACAGATATCTTATACTAATTATTGTTAATTTTTTACTATGCCTATTATAAATTGGGGCTGGGATTTAGCTCAGTTGGTACAGCACTGCGCTGTAGTCTCTGAGGTCCCGCGTTCAATTCCCAGCACCACAAAAATGGGAGAAAGGCCTGGCAATCCACTCCCAAGGCAATCCCCAAACAGTCAGCCATTGAAAACCATGCCGGTCACTATGATTCGGATACTGACTCGATGGCACCTAACAACAACAACAACATTATAAATTACACTTTCCTGAAGGTACATATGTGCATTAGTCACTGCTGCTCACTAACAAAATACCTGAGATAATCACTTAAGGAAGAAACAATTTATTTTGGCTCCCAATTTCAGAGAGTTCAGTCCATGGTCATATATGAAAAGGCAAATTTAGATGATTTAAATGCAATTTTTAAATGCATCTTTGTTTACACCCTAATTTTTTTGCCACTTCCTTGAACAGAGAAATGTTAAGTTTTCCATCTTTAATGTTGAGGATCAAGTATAAAATCAACTCTAGAAGCTTTGAATAATAGTGTTCAGCTGTTATGTTTCATTGCCTGGAAAAGGTGACAAAAGGACAAAGAGAATGGAAATCTGCCTCTGGACATTGAGCCATTTATCCCTCACAAAGAGATCACTGCACATATCACATTGGATGCATGCAGAGTTCCAGGTTATATTATTACCTGAATTAATTTTATTCAGAAAATAACAAAAGTATAATGGGGACAAAAGCATAATCCTCATCTGTCTATGGATGTGTCTACTGATGGGAAGTTTGCTGAATGCATACATAATAATAATTAGTGAGGAGTCCCTCAGAATGTGGTATCAGGCTTGGTTACAGGCCTGGCTATGTCCATCTCCCTTGGGAAATCAGACCCACTGGATCTCTGTGCCACCAATGAGGCCACTGTGTATAAAATCCAATAAGACAGTCCTCACCAAAAAGGAGTTATTAAGTATACATTAACGTTTCCACTGACTCCCTCTGTTTTTAACTCCTATTCATTTTCATTTCAGTTTTAATGTTGAAAATATACGAGGTGTTTAAAACTAAATATTAATGTTGTCATTAAAAATAAATCTTAAATTTGTAGAACAGTGTTTGGACTGTTTTATGTAAATGCTGATTTTACATTAATTAATATGTCTATATATACTTATTGGTTAGCAAAATTAAAATAACTAAAATGTTATTTAACATCACAAATCTCCATGAGAGCTGAAAATTGCAGAAAGCATTCAATGATGTGCATAAAATGTTAGATGAAGTAAGCTTAAAAAAAATGTACTTTAGCTGGGAGTCATGGTACATGCTTCTAATCCCAGAAACTCGTGGGGCTAAGGCAGGAGGATGGCAAGCTCAAAGGCCAGCGGTAGACTGAACAACTTAGGGAGACCCCATCTCAAAATAAAAGATTTATAAAAGGAGTACGGGTTGCAATTCATTGATAGAGCATTTGCCTAGCAGGTATGAGGGCCTGGGTTCATCCCCCAAATACTACAAAAACAAAACAAAACAAAAGCCTGTACTTTAACTTTTACACACATACACACGTTATAGATTCATGTATGTTTCACAAAGCTCTAACAATTATACCAATTTTTCATCAATTGGCAAAACCCATTTGGGCTCATCTAGAAAGGAAAATATGAAAAATGAGCCTTGACTCAAATATTCAGACTGTGTAAAATGAATGACAAGCTTGTGAAGAAACGATGGTCTCTTACAACATGTTCTTGCTTGAACCAAGAATAGAATCTGTAACGGATTGAACTCCATCCTACCAAATTCATATATGGAAGTCTTAATCCCTAAGGTAACTGTATTTGGAGTTAGGGCTTTAAATCTAACTGAGGTCATAAGATTAGGACCCTATCTAATAGGCTGATGTCCTTATAAGAAGAAGGGTCATGGGAACTTTCTTTCTCAGCATATGCACAGAGGAAAGGCCGTGTGAGGACACAGAGAGAAGGTACAAGCCAGGAAGAGAGGCCTTGCCAGAAACCAAACTTGCCAGCACCTTGATCTATGAATTCTAGCCTACCGAACTAGAAGAAAATTTAACTCTTATTGTTTAAGGTATCCCAGGTGTGGTATTTTGTTATAACAGCCTGAGTAGATAAACACAGACTCTCTACTAAATCTGCCTAGCACAGCAAGCAGGCATTATGGATTAGAACAAAGTCATGGAAAAGCCTAAATTTGGACCTAGTAAAATCTATCAGAACTACTCTGATCATACAAATTCTCAAAGAAAGGAGAATTATGTTGGAGGGAAGTTCTCAAGCGCCTTTGTGGGGGGGGGGGGGGGGGGCTACATTTAGGAGAGGCTCTGGTTTGTTTCTTTAGTACCTTATGTGGCACGGTGAAACTGATGGCACCTGACTGTAAAATAGCTGGAGAAAGCAAAGAAGAAATAAAGCAGAGCCTTGGCATAGTGACTGGCACAGAATAAAAGCTCAGTAAATGACAGCTGGTACTTGGAGATGCTGGGTGTGGGGAAAAAAATAAGTTCCCAGGAAAAATTGCATGGCAAGTAGAAACAAGAAATGATTGTTAAAAAGTAATGGGACTTTTTAAAAATGTCAAAAAGGGTGATATCAAATTGTTTTAAGCCTTTCCTAAACTACCTGCTTCATAGCAGTAAACCATCATATTTCCTTCTTTACCATGGAGTGAGCTCAGGAAGTCTTGGTGAAAATAACCAATGCCTGCTGGCATATGTGAACACCACATACAGCTGTACCTTGACATCAAATCAGTGTAACTTTGAAGGTAATCTGGAGAAAAGACTAGCACAGGTTCAAACACATGCTTAGGACAAAATTTGTTTAATAATTTAATATAAAGTATAATGAAAATATCCCCAAACTGTATAAGTAACTTCAGAAGAGCTTAGAGAAATTCACAAAAAAATAGAAATATTATCCTCATTTGTGATAGTGTTTTGAAAAATCTCTAATAGCTCACCATCAACTCTTTCATGTAATCAGAGCAGGAGTTACTATGTAAAATGACAGGAATTTCCAGAAGCTTTAGGACTTGAAGAGGTTACATATATCACAGCAGCCAATCAGGCACAGCTGGGGCTAGAAGGCAGATGGTCCTATGGCTTTATCTTGTTCCTGGTCTCTAGCTCCCCAGAGACCTTCTAGGAGTGAACCAAAAGCAAAACTTAGTAATGTCAGGGGCTCTAACTTGGAATTTTTGTGGTTTGGCCTATCATTTGGAATCAGAATTGAGAAAAAGGGAAAGTGTTAAAATTTCTAGTTTGCAGATTTCCTAGGGCTGGGAATGTAGTTCAGTGGTAAAGCACTTGCCTAGCATATAGGTAGCTCTGGGTTTTAGATTCCAAGCAACAAATACAACAACAAGAATAAAAGCAAGCAAACAAACAAACAAACACAAAAACAGGATTCATACTAGAATCAAATTTCTATGAATGAAGCAGGAGATTCTGCATTAATAGTAATATTTATACACAATAAAATCATAAAACTATTACACTTGGCTAACACAGGCATGCTCCACATTATGAATTTTAAACTATATTGTTTAAAAAGTTATACTTTCTTTAAGTACTTATTGTTTTATTAAAATACTGTAGGTAATAAAGTGAAATCTATTCTTTCTCAAATCTTGAAAGACTTAGTTTACCCAAACAAAGTGGAGACATTGGAAGCTCTTTTCTTTTGGCCTGCTGTAAATATTCCACAGATATTTGTTAATTAAATTTTTCTGAAGATTATTCCAATAGTGAAAAAAATACTATTATCCTCTTTAAGTCTCAGCTTCCTCAAGGTAAAAAAAAAACATTTTTATTACATTAGTCTAATAATAATAGTAGGGAGAAAGTAGGTATGCTGCTGTGAAACTTTTGTACATTTTTCTTTTTTTTTTTTTTTGCCCTTCTTTGTTTGTCTCTTTTACCCAGAAGCACAGGAATAGAAAATGAATGGAGACAGCAGTTGAACTGGACATCATAGACAGAAAAGAAAAATCAAACCAACATGTAGTCTAAATGGGAGGAAGTGGAGGTTACTACATTCTCACTATAATCTTGCCTTCATATCAAGCCATAACATTTAGAGGTATCCCTAAGGTCTCTAGGGCCATAAACCAAAATTCAGGGCAACAAATGTTTGCCTTGTCACATCTAAACATCCCTTTCTAATATAATCCCACCCTATCTCCCAGGGTTGGAGACCCTGAGTACTTTACCTGAGTTCTTAGTTTTATAAACTCTGGAGGGCAGCCCACCCTTGCCTAAAGCTCTAATCAAAATCCTCATTTCTTAATGCCTATTGATTTTGGGGATGTGCTGACCTATTTATATGCTTAAAGCAATTTACACCCAGGTGAGCTAAAGCACAAAAGAAATTCCTTCACAGGTCATTTACATTTTAAAAGGGTCACTCCTTAGGACATTCTGGGTTCCTTAGGAGTGATAGGGGGCTGGGATTTAGCGCAGTGGGTAGAGCGCTGCGCTGCAGTCTTTGAGGCCCCGAGTTCAATTCCCAGCACCGCAAAAATGGGAGAAGGGCCTGGCAATCCACTCCCAGGGCAATCCCGAAGCACTCAGCCATTGAAAGCCCTATGAGGGTCCCTATGAGTCGGATACGGACTTGATGGCACCTAACAACAAGGAGTGATAGGGAATTGCAAGGCCTTTCTCTGCTTTCACCTCACTGCCCATCCCTTTCAAATTGTGATATATTCCCTCTTCTAATCTTCCTCGCCTAGTACTGGGGACTTAAACCCAGGGCCTCGAGAAATCTGGGCAAGTGCTCTACCATTGAATTGCACTTCCAGCCCCTTTTTTAATTTTAATTTTTTATTTTGAGACAGGGTCTCACTAAATTGAGCAAGTTGCCTCTGGCCTGGAATTTGTAATCTTCCTGACTCAGCCTCCAGAGTTTTCAGGTAAGGTGAGTGCCATAGTGCCTGGCGAGACCTCTCAACTTTATGAATCAAGTGCACATTTCTCTCCCTTCACAGATATCTCAGTTTCACCTTTAAAAATGACTGCTTGCCATAAGAGTGAAAGAAAATGAAAACTTCATCAGTGAACATAAGTTGGCACAATGAATGAAAAATATCTCCAGGAATACATAAATTGACAGATACAGAGATTCACACATGTGTTTGGGCGTACATGTATCTATTTTTTCCCTGGGTAAGGATCTCCGGAAAAATACTGACAACACATAAGTTTGCATGGTTCTTCTTTATACCACCTCAAAATATATCAGAAGTCTAAAATGTGACCAGTGCTTCCATTGCTTGCCTCAAACATTTGCTTCAGTATATGTTATTTAAGGGTTTAGTGTTTACAACACCACCAAAGGAGGGAGAAGAAATCAGAGAATTGTTCATTTTCTATTGAAGCCAGCATCATGCACATACATTACACAGAGAAGACAGGGATTCCAGCCAACACAGTAGGAAGCCTTTTGTCACAGAAAAACCCACCCAGCAGGGGAAGAAGGTAACAATTAGGAGGATCTCAGAGCCTGATATTAAAATCCATTTTCCAGGTCCAATGTGGATGGAGATATACTCTACCTGGTAAACACCAAACCCCAGGCCATTAGTTCATTTGTCCATCAAATATTTATAAATGTCTCCTTAAGCTGGATATTTTCCTAGGCACTAGGAAATGCCATGATGGACAAGGTGAACTTAGGAATAGTCACTCTGCGCTTCATGCATCCCTTGCCTTAAGTGTCTCATTTTTGCAGCTTTTCTATGGAAGGTAGGGACATTGGTCTAGTCATAATCTTATCTCCATCCCAAATCTTTGCACTGTGTAACAAAGCTATAGCAAATCAATATGTTCTCTATAAAATGAATGGATTAAAGAACACCACACACATCAAGCCTGCAGCTGTAGCACTTTGGCATCTGATCTCATCAGATCTTGGAAGTTAAACAGGGTCAGGCCTAGTTAGTACTTGTATGGGAGACCACCTGGGAACACCCGGTGGTGTAGGGAGAAGGACCTGACAACCCACTCCCAAAAAGCAATCTGCCACTGAAAACCCTATGAATAGCAGAGAAGCACTGACAATAGTGTTTCAACTGTTCTGCGTAGGGTTGCTATGAGTCAGACACCGATTCAACTGCACCTAACAACAACAACACACATCAAGGAGAGTTGATGTAAAGTTACTCATTAAACAAACAAACAAACAAACAAAAACTATTCCTAGAGAGATAGATCAAACTGTGGAATCATTTCAAGTGGTTCTTGGAGGAGCCTCCTTACTTTTCTGGAGACTTGTCTAATTTTTGACAGTATCTTTATTTTTTTCAAATGACTTATACACATCCTACACATCCATTTAATTAGATCTCAAAACTATGCCTATGATACTTTTTTTGTGGGTGTTGGGCGGGGGAGGTGGAAGGAGTATGAAGTGCTGTTTGAGACTTTCAAATAAAAATTTGAAAATTGACCTATTCTAAGGATTACTTTTCCAAAGATTTTGCCCAGAGGAGTCCAAAAGATATACTGTATTCTAAAACATAAATCTCATAATTTCTCTCAGATGCTCTCAGAACTCCTGAATTTTGACTATCTTTTGGGATGATTTTGTCCAGAGATTTATGAAATTAAACTTTACTCCAAAACACAAATTTCAGCATGTGTGTTAGTACAGGCCTGTAATCCCAGTACTTAGGGGGCTGAGGCAGGAAGATGAGGACCCCTTGGACTACCGGTAAGGCTTTGTGTCAAAACAGAAAGAAAAACACAAAACAAAAGCAGAACAAAAGCAGGAGGTTTTACAATGTCCCTCAAGTGTTTTGAGTATTTTTGAATTCTGACTGGGTATTTTTTCATAGATTTTATGAAGTTCTAAACCTGGTCCCATAATTAATGAAAAAAGCCATTCATTTCTTCTCTATTATCCTCATTTGAGAAATAATAATGATGAGGTTTTTATTCAGAGCTTGTTCTGAGGAAAAAGTGAACAAACATATATTTAGTGCTTTGAAACTGAAGAGGTATGATGCCAATATAAACTATCACTTTTGTGGGTTTTTTTGTAATAACTCCATGAGGGCAAAGACTACTTTATTATTCTTTGCATACCTATAGCTAGCGCTAATATTAGATATATTAAAACAAAAAATACAACCTAATGAATGTATTGCTCTAAATATACCAGTCTGTTGTTGTTAGGTGACCGTGAGTCAGTATGAGACTCATAGGGACCCTATGCACAACAGCTGAAACACTATTGTCAGTGCTTCTCTGCTATTTATAGGGTTTTTAGTGGCTGGTTGTTTTTTGGGAGTGGGTTGTCATGTCCTTCCCCCAAACCTACAGCACCTGGTGTTCCCAGGTGGTCTCCCATAAGTACTAACTAGGTCCAATTCTGCTTAGCTTCCGAGATCTCACTGGATCCAACACCACTGTGGTATAGCAGCAGGCAACTAGTCTTATCATTGTCATATTCCTCCTTAGATTTTGTAGTGGAGAATAAATTACTGTCTTTTCATTTAAAATAAAATATTCAGTATATAGAGTGATGTGTGGTTTGTTCTATGTCTATCTCCACCTGTCCACAGACACCTCTTCAATGGTTTGTTCCAATAATTACAAAGGAGATTAGACAAGAGACCTGAGTTTAGCAATAATTGGAAGCAGGAGAGTGAGGGGAAAGTAGCCGTCTGTGCTTGGTCACTGAACCGACCAGCCATGTTAAAAGAATAATAATAATAACAGAAGAAGAAGAAGAGGAAGAAGAAGAAGAAGAGGAAGAAGAAGACGACGATGAAGACAAAGAAGAAGAAGAAGGAGAAGGAGGAGAAGGAGAAGGAGAAGAAGAAGAAGTAGTAGTAGTAGTGGAGGAAGAAGAAGAAACAGCAGGAGAATGATAAAAAAAACTTCTCAGAAGCTTTTTGCTCTTTTTAAATGCTGCTATGGATCATTCTGATTCAGCTAAATAGTACACTAAAATGTTTGAGAGTGCCAGTAATTGTTATGTTTTTCTGATCTTAATCATAAGTAGCCATTACTTTCCACTCCAAAGAGTCTAGACTATGGTTCTCAAACTCCTCCAACTGCTTCCATAATGACACACTCTATCTATGGAAACTAAGAGGAACACTCACATGGACACGTACAAATGAAACAAAAATTGCACAACACAATTACTCTTTCTATGGTGACACAATCTGAATTCTTCTATTTTGTTTCATATTTTTCTATCTGGTAGAGATCTGATAAATAGATTCATGCTTCAAGAGTGTGTTGCAACCTGAGTTTGCAAAATGCTGACTTTGAGAATTCTTTGTGAAGGTATTCATAAATATCACCTCTGTGTACTGATTGCACATTCACTTAGCCTGAACTTGTGGAATTTGCTTTTTCTATCAAAGGAAGTTTTCTACTTGAGATGAGGGAAGAACCATTACTAAGGAGGAGAAAAGGGGTAAGAGTTCTTTCACCAGCCTCTTATACTTGTCTTTGTGCTTAAAACAAAATGAAAAGTTGAGGATAATTAATTTTATTCAGGAATTTCACTGTAGTCTCAATGACACTTCAGAAAATTTCCCTTTTGTGAGATTAAGTAAGCAGCTAATAGAATAAAAATCGTCAAGTATACGTTAGGGATTTGCATGGGTTACAGTGCATTTCCCATCACTCCATACTTTAGTGTTGTTCCAATATTTATTTATTTTTCTAAAAAGGCTACTAAATTGACAACGATTCACAAAAAGAGAAATCTTGAGAATTTGGAATTCTTAGTGTTTTAAAACCTGTAGAATATTTTATAGGATAGATACTGTGGGAAATGTATTTTTAACATAATCAGCATTATATATGCTGCATTATTTTAGCACATAAATGTGTACAACATAATAGACACATAAATATACAAACATGGAGAGGTGCAAGGGTTATTCAGAAGGCTCCCTGACTTACCTAGGATATCACTTATACAACTGAAATCCAGTTGCTCACTGTCTCAGCAATATGTAAGAGGCTGAATTGTTAGAACTGCTCAAGTTTATTTTATCTGACATGAAGCAGAGTAACTTTCCTATAAATGCAATCCACAAAACAGGAAGCTACATGCTTCTTCTGAATGTGGCTGCAGCAACTTTGATAAATATAACTAAGCCTTTCAAATTTTCTTAAGAAATTTGTCAAAAAAATCTTGAGAATTCTGTAGATAGTTTGGTAAATAGTTCAAGATTAAGAAAAAAATCAACTCATTGCAGTACCTGTGAATACAAATACAATATCAAATCCCCAAACTTGTTTCATAGACAATATTTTTATAAACTTTTGGCATACACATTCATGGGTGCAGATACAGACACATCAAAGGGCATTTGGAGGCACACATACAGAGTGAGCAAAGGACTATACTTCTCTTTTACAGAATTATCTGGCCTAGAAAACCCTGTGACTATACGACACTTAGGAAATACTGATCAATTTAGGTTTTTAGTTGAAGTAAATATTTAAGGTACAATACACAAAGACATAGTAGCCTTAATTTCCTTTGTTCACACAAAGCCAAAATCTTAAAATTGTTGTTGAAATATGATTTGGGTTTTTTCCTAATGACGTCACTATTAAGTCAAATAGCTGCTAGTCACCTGAAGAATGGAACTCTTGATGATTTAGACATTCCTGGGTAGCATATTTCTGCATTAATGCTATTTCCTTTGTAAATTTATTTTCATATAATTTTTTCCTTAAATGAGAAAAAAAACTTGAAAATAAAATGCACAAGAAGTGGAACAAACAGTGATTGGCTGACACCCCACAGCCAAGGGCAGGCTCCAGCAGGTTTCGGAGAAGCAAGGTCATCAGAGTATGGTGCAAAATGGAGCATCATGTTAGAGTGGAATTCAGCCAAACACAGTAATGTATGGATGTAGATGCATCTGAAAGAAGGAAAATAAAAATGTATGTAGGTTAAAGAAAATTCAGCGAAGAAAATTTTCCCAACATCTTATGTTCCATCAGAATGCTATAATTGAGTTTTGGGAAGAGAGGAAAAAAAATCTTTTGCAAATCAGGTATTTATAAATAACAGATATGCTCAGGGAAAAAGAAGAAGTTAACTTGTCAAAGGAATTGTGCTTGGGGGCTTTAATAGTTTTGTTGTTTGTACACAGCATTAGAGTTCAATGCAAACATCACTAAGTTCCTGAAAATAAACCTTTCTTCTGCCTTTAAAACATTAATTCACCAGAAGTGATAATTAAGATTAGTTTTAGTGGCTCCAGCTCAATTCTTCTTGGAATGTGATTTCTCCCACAACACTAATGCTAAATAAAGCACTGTGCTGCACTGTGTAATGTACCACAAAATAGTCCCTGCTTTAGAAAAGAATCTAAGGGCTTTAAAAAATAAGAAGAAAGAGAAGCAAAACTTACTTTAGATACATCTGAACAAAACTTACTCTTTCTATAGAATAATAATAAATAAATGGAAGGAAAACCTTGCCACGGTGGAGAAGTTGGTTATATATACCTTAAACACGATAACTATTAGGCTTCATTTCCTATATAACCTGCACCCTCACCTCCATCATCTAAAAATGATGTTAAAAAGTCTCATCGCATTGGTGGTTATGACAAACCAATGACTTTGTTACAGTACATTTTGTTTTAAAAATAGTTTGATTTTATTTTGAAATTAATATATTTAAAAATTTATATTTCATCCCTCTGTAAATTTAGAATCTAATGCAATAGCTTGATTAGCTGCCTGACAAGGAAGCAATCCCACAGAAGAGTAACAAAATGCCCTATTCTTCTAAAAATTTGCTAGAAAACAAATTAAGAGGAAAATTAGCTCATCCTTGTGCATTAAGGATATTACCAAGGTAGAATTCATTTACAAAGTGGAAGAAATGTAATGCACTCCAGAAAACAAAAAGACATTATTAATATTGATGGAAAAAGTAAAAGCTTGTCTCAATTAGAATGTACAGAAAGTTTCATACATAAAATGTTTAGAAAATTTTTATTCCTTTCTGTTAAGATACGTTTTATTGTTGCTGTTGCTGTTAGGTGTCCTCAGTAAAGTCCAACTCATAGTGAGCCTCCTAGGATTTTCAATGGCTGATTGCTTCAGGTTTGCTTCAGAAGTGGTTTGCCACATCCTTCTCCCAACAATTTATTCAAAGTATGTTAAATACTGGCTAGGAACTAATGTCTGTTATGTTCTGCTCAAGTTAAAAATTCTGTCAATTAACTTTTTGAACATATGTTCTCAACCATGTTAAGTTACTTTAATGTATTCATCAATTCCTATCTTCCATGGGGGCAAGAATTATTAATTTCTTTTTAAAACCTGTAAGTGTCAGATTATAAATCCTAATACAATTTTACATTTAAGAACTGTAGCCTAAAGCAGAATAGCATTCTATTGTAAAAAAAAGAAAGTTTTATCATTATAGCTAAATATGTAGCTATAAATACATAAGTAAATCTGAACAGATTTCTGTCACTACCTAAATATATACAAGTTCTCAGAAATTCAAGGCTCTTTTCCTCTAAAGGTAATGTAATAAGGGTTTTTTATTATTATTATTATTTTATAAACAGCAATAACAAAACAACAAAATACACACTGCACTCTGCATTTCATGACCTGGACCCCAGGCTACATTATATCTCTGATAATTTTTGGATCCCAAACAAATTACTTTCTCATGGTAGGCCTCAGTCTCTTGTTCTATAAAATGAGAGAAATTACTTTGTTGACATACCTTTTAATGCTAAAATGTTGTGACTCTTGTGATTTTAGATTCAAACATTAATCTGTTGACTATTTTTATTTTTAATTTCTATAATTTTAACTTACAAATATTTTCCACATATCAGCGCATAAATATCACAGTAAAATAAGACTATTAGCACCATAGTGGTGCACACAAATTTGTGTTCATATATGTATTGTGTGTGTGTGCATAGGAGAAAGTTTGTGAAATATATATTGTTCATACTTTTTCACATGAGATAGGTAACTACTCAGAGTTAGGAAGATAATAAGAAAATGATTTTGCTGTACTTATTGTGCCACATGATGTACTTAAAATCTTTAAATTTGCTTTGGAGTCTTATATTAATTGATTTAAGATAAGGTTGGGGTTGGAGTGAGGTTTAAATTGACATATATAGACTTCCTGTTAAGTCTGCATATCCATTGCAGATCAAATCAGTGGATGAACTATTCCATGTTTCTTAGATATCCAAAGATCCAAGTAATGTTATATGAGTAGATGTCTCTCAACCAAAGACATGGTACAACTTCTATCAGTTATTAGCCTCTTGCTTATAATAATAGGACACATAAAGGAACATATGCAGATTCACCGTGCCTCTAGAAAGAGAGATTGTAGAGCAGAGAACCATGTTGTAGACATTATGCTTACAGAATTAAAACAGGAGGCTGTGGTTGGCATCATTGTGCAGAGGGATTACTACTAAAATGAACATGGCATTATATACCTACACAAATGTACTGATACTTAGTTTTCTTAATGCTTAGAACTCTAACAGTGATGGTAAGTCATCCATTTGCTTCCAAAGTTAAAGCCATGAAAAAAGTGTTTTGCTGTGTTTTTTTCACTAAATATACAATGAATATATTGAATATAATTTGATCAATTAAAGAGAACATTATTCAGACTAATTCACCAGTTCTTTACAAAAGGGAAACTTGTCACTGGAGTTAATGTGAGTTTTTTCTTGAGTATTTCAGGATTAGCTACAAGTGGATTTTAAAATGAATGTCTATGCAAGCAAAATTCTTGCCAAAAATAATCTTGTTTTCCCTTTACTAAATATAATACAATTTTTACTTTTAAGTGCATTAACTAAATAATAGCATGTCAATGATAAGCTTAACCAGACTTGAGTATTATAAGCAAAGTAGTAATTGCATTTTTATATTGTCTATTAATTTTTTGGACTTTTTTAAAAAAAATCAGTTATTTAGCATATCAAAAAACATTTAATATTTAAAAATAAATAGAATATATTTTCCTTTATTTTTCAAATAAAAAGCACAGTTGTACCTTTAGGTCACAAGACTTTAACAAACACCAAGAAGAAGTCTGCCAGGCGAAGGAAGAAAGGGGGATACTTAATCTCAAAAATACTGTCAGTGATCCACATGTCCCTCAACTAAGTATATTAGGTCAATGAAAAGACAGTCTTTTGTTTGAATTTCAAAGGCATGAACTAGGCAAACCTGGGCTACATTATCAATTTTTCTAACGTCAGAGTTTCAGAAAAAATTCCAGCAACTGTACAACACACATCTAGAGTCTGCCAAAGAGTACCTACAGAAGGTTGACTTGAATGTCCCTACATCCTGTGAAAATAAACCAAAAAACAAGGGGGAGGGGATAGGAGTATAAGTATTATTTACAAACTTTCATTTCTAAAAAGCTGTTTAACTTATCACAATGTGACTATTAACTTCACTTAGAAGCTACACTGGGAAATGTCTAATTCTCATTAAGAAAGAACACTGTAAAGAAACATCTCTTCTATTTTACCTCAAATAAAGAAAACTATAAGGCAATTCAGGAAAACAATAAAATGAAGGCTTTATATCAAATGAAATCTAAGATTTTACTTAGTCCATATTCTAAAGAATTGAAAGGATACAACACTCAAGTTTTTCCTTTAGCAAAGTGAAATTATAAAAAAAAAGAACTTTGTGTTCTTGTTAAAAAATCAATGGAATAAAATATATCACAGCATTTCTGTAAAAATTAAAGGTGGTGTCTTTTAAGACTAAAAACAGAAAATCATCTACTTATGGTACAGACACAAATCAGAACAAAAAGGATTGTGTTTATGTCAAATGCCTAAACCAAATGTAACTTTGTAAATGGATCCCTTGTCCCTTGACAGCAATATTGAGATGAAGCGTATCAATTACTATTACTAATTACATTAAGGAGAATGTGTTTCATTTGCCTCTATTTCATTGTAGTCAGCTATTTACTTGTGGTTAAAACTTTATACATCTTTTGAATACCTAATGATATGCAAGTTTTCCAAAGTCACTTTTGGCAAACTGTGTGATTCATTCCATTTGCTTTGTGGGTTTTCTTTTTGGTAAATGGACTTTGCTCAATTCAGACACTAACACCATACATTAGTTTATTTATAAGCATATCACTTTGCCTTTCAAATAGGATGCCAACAATCTTGATATTAGCTATTTTAAAAATTCAAGAATATAGAGCTAACCCCAATTGATGAACCAAAGGAAGCTTAAATGACAGCTCTGAACACAAGATGTTTGCATAAAATATCTATAAATTTGCAACTTGATATGTCCACTCAAAAGCCAAAAGGTTATGCAATATAGAATGAAAATACCATTCAGTCATAGTACAAAATTACTATTAGTAGAATTAAACATTTTGTGGGAAGATCTCACCACACTACCTTGCATTACATGTTATCATTTTCTAGGGTAATTTGTAAGACCACAATTTATTTGTGGGTGTCTTCATATGATCTTATAAAGGTTTTATAGCTTAACCGGAATGTTCTGTGTTCACAAAGCTGATAAAAAGCACCAAAAACAAAACAAAAATCTGGTTCTAATACCAGGTAAGGAGTAATAAGAAGACAGATACAAACTCTCGACAATGTTAAATTCTAGCTTAAAATAAATAAAAAATTCAAGCTTACATGCATCAAAGAACCAATGTTTAAAAGCCATTTCATAGAAGGTAGTTCAAAGTTGCGTAGTTGTCACTGAATACAAAAGCATATTAAATCTTTTTCTCCTTATACAAATTACAACAGTACAATATTACATATAGAAAACATTTCTTTAGGAAATTAATTGCAATACTAATGCAAGCTATATGTAATTAATACCCCTTTTCTGTAACATCTTGAATGAGGCTACAAAATAATTTTTTCCTTTGCTTCAATTCTTAGATCACACATTCTAAACGCACACCATATTTAATAGAAAAAACCAACAGGTGATATTGTTTAACAACTCATAGGTGTGTTTCTTGAGGTGAATCCTGGTAATAAGAAATAGGTGACATTTTACTAGCAATGTTTGTTGCAGCATTAGACAGAGTGGTTTCCAAAGGCTTCACTTGGTATGTGTCAAACTTTGATGGGCATAAAAAGTAAACTTCTGAGCATTGTATATCACACAAGCAAAACTATCAAAGGTATGAACTAGGCAAAAATAATTTATATTTTCTGAAGTTCCCCTCAGGACAAACAAACAGGACAGACTGTTTCTACATTACACTAGGAAACAACTTTGTAAAATATTTCACATAACCTTTATATTTCTAGTATATATCGCAAAGCATACCAGAATAGTCTTGCAGACAGTACATCAATCATGAACATTTTCATTGCTTGCCTTACATAGCAACTGTCGTATACAACTTAATTTTGTTTGTAAACTTTTAGTTCTAAACAAGAAGGATGCAAACACCGATTGGATATCATCATAGAAGCCTACATATTATAGACGCCTGTTGTTACATTGGATTAAAACATAGTTTTGCATGACATTTGCATATCATTATATATTTTTAAACCAGTATTTTTGTCAGATTAGTCAATATTTCAATATCTCAGACTTGGCACTACATTTGCATGAACCAGCATTTACTTATTTGTAGAATTCTAGATTATGTGTAATATAACTAAAACTTTTACAGTGCCCAATTTGCATAGACACCAGTAGCAACTCTAGAAATTGTTTCTAGATGCAATTAACCACTTAGAACTACCCAAACAATATATACATATTTATTCTGTAAACAGAAAATATAGGCTGAGTTAGGGCTGACAAGGGCAAAAGTGTAAAATACCAACTACCTTGAATGTTTCCTTTAGTAGTTTACTGAATCTTAGGTCTAACTTGCAAAACACAGTGGTCCTCCTGCCATAGAAGACCTTTGCTATATTAATGGTGCATGAAATAACAGTAAAAGCTTGTTATTGAAATTTTCAATAATAACTTTAAAAGAGAAGAAAAACTTTACATAAGATGATCTGTCTTAGAGTCGTCAGCCCTCTCTGGGATACTTAAATGTATTTGGGATGCATCTTACCTGTTTGCTGTACTTGTTATTGGTTTGACAGCTATACTCAGAGCAGTGATCTGATCCAATTGAAATGTTGTCTCCTGCTCCCACAAATGTGTTGGCTGGTGGTAGATCTTGTACAGCCTGATGTTTTTTTCCTGCAGTTGGTGACTGGGGGTGAAGCTGGACAGTTGGCAATGGGGAACTAGATTTGTAATGCCTGGCCAGGTCAGGACTGCCGGGCCCACCATTAACAGATCGATATCGCCCCATGCTTGGGCTGTCTGACAACTTCTCATTGACACTATCATACCTCTGTCCATTTGGTTTGGAAGCTTCTACAGTGACAATGCTGCTGTAGAGAGGCTGCTTAGATTTTTTGTTTTTCTTGTCCTTCTTAGGCTTTTTAGATTTGTCATGCTGTTGGGGTGTGAAAAAGTCTTCATGATCTTTTTTGCCAGCTTCATAGCCATTTTTGTTTTTGGACCTGCAGTATCTTGCCATCACAACAATTAAAATGATTAGAATCACTGTCATAATGCCAGCAACCACCCCAATGACAATACTTAGTCTCTGCTTGCTAATTTCATAGCTTGGGTCACCAGCTATATCCTGGGTGAGCGGGGTGTGCAAACTTCTGGCTATCTGGGAGTCAATTATAGTTGCATTAGAAACACTTTCATTGACAAACACATGCACTAGAGTCGTGGTGGACTGGGAAGGCTGCCCACTGTCATTCACTTGCACCACCAACCTGTGCAAGCCATAATGCTTTTGGGTGAGTTTTCCCACTAAAGAAACCACACCACTGGTGGGATCAATCTCAAACAGCTTGAAGGGATTCCCTCCCACAATGCTGTAGTTCAGGTCAGCATTGATGCCATCATCACTGTCTGTTGCCAACACTGTAGCTACCACTGTCCTGACATTACTTGAAGGTGGCAGTAAAGTGTAGGAAATGTTTCTGGGAAGGGTAACTGTGGGAGCATTGTCATTTTCATCCATCACAAAGAGAGAGACTGTTGCTGTGGCGGATCTAGGAGGATCTCCTCCATCCACAGCCTTGACTCTGAAAGTGTATGTGGTCTGATGTTCCCGGTCAAAAGACATTGTGGAGTAAATGGTCCCTGTGTCATTTTCAATGGAAAAAATGTTACTGTTCTCCTCAATGTACAGGCTCATCTCTGCATTCCGTCCCTTGTCAGCATCCATCACGGTGACCATTCCCACAGGGCTGTTGGGTTGCAAGTTTTCTTTCACATAAAAGGTAAAGACGTCCTGCATAAATTTAGGGTCATTGTCATTCTTATCAGCCACCTGCACAATTACCGTGGTGCTGCCCTGCAGCACGGGGATGCCTTTGTCTTTGGCATTAACTTTAAATTCATACCTGTCAGTCTGCTCGCGGTCCAGCACGGTATTGACCAGGATGTCCCCAGAATCGGGATCGATGGCAAATATCCCCATCACGGACGAGTCCAGCGAGTAGGCAATTTCCGCGTTCTTCCCGCTGTCAGCGTCTGTCGCCAACACCGTGGCCACTCTCTCCCCGGGGATGTTGTTCTCGGGGAAGTAAACCTCCACCACCGACTGGCCGAACACCGGCGGGTTGTCGTTGGTGTCTCCCACCTTGACGAGCAAAGAATTGTTGCTGGAAAGGCTGGGGCTGCCCGAGTCCACCGCCACGATGACCACGTTGAACTCGCGGGTGGTCTCATAGTCCAGAGGGGCCGACGTGTGCAGGAAGTACTTTTTCTTGTTCTGGTCGCCCTCTGTGTCGCTTGCCGGCTTCAGCTGGAAAGGGACATCACCCACCACCGTACAGGTGACCACCCCGTTCTCACCTTGGTCTCTGTCAGACACCTGCACCAGGGCGATGGGGGTGTCCACTAGGACGTCCTCCGCCACGTTGGCCACCCCGTCCTTCAGCGGGATGCGCCCAATCTTGCGGATTTCAATGGATGGCACGTTGTCGTTCTCATCCTTGATGTTGAGGACCACCGTGGCCTTGTCAGTCTTGGGGGGCTGCCCGCGGTCGCGGGCCATCACCGTGAACCGCAGCTGGTTCACTTCCTCCCGGTCGATGCGGTGCAAGACGCTGAGCCAGCCCGAGGTCTCGTCCAGGCGCAGCAGCCTCCGCACGGACTCGGTGGCCGCCCCGAACACGTACTCGATCTGCCCGTTGACCCCCACGTCCAGGTCGGCGGCGCGCAGCTGCAGGATGGGGGTGCCCGGGGCGCTGTTCTCGGCCAGGTCGGCCTCGTACACGCTCTTCTCGAAGCGGGGACTGTTGTCGTTCACGTCGGTGATGAGCACCCGCAGGATGGCCTGAGAGGACCGGGGCGGGTCCCCGCCGTCGCGCACCCGCAGGGTCAGCTCGTAAGAGTCGCGCTGCTCGCGGTCCAGCGCCCCCTTCACGATCAGCTGCGGCTGCTTCTCGCCGTCCGGGGTGTCGGCCACCTGCAGCTCGAACACGCTGCTGCGGCCGCCGGGGGTGGCCCCGCCGCCCGCCTCGGGCGCGTCCAGCCTCCGCTTGGAGCCTCCCTGGCCGCCCGCGCCCGCGCCGTTCCCGCCGCCCCCTGGGTAGGGGGCGCTGTCGGCCGGCCCGGAGCGCCGTCCCTCGCCGCCGCCGCCGCCGCCCCCGGGCTCCTGGAGCAGCTCGTAGCGCTCGATGCCGTTGCGGCCGAAGTCGCGGTCGGTGGCCGTGGGCAGCAGGTACAGGGTGCCCACCGGCCGGTTCTCCTCCACCGTGAGCGTGAGCACGGGCGACGGGAAGGTGGGCGTGTTGTCGTTGATGTCCAGCACGATGACCCGACCCTCGAACAGGTCCACCCAGCTCTGCGAGGGCCCGATGACCGACACCTCGAAGTCCAGGAAGCACTCGTTCTCGTCGAAGATCATTTGACACTGGGGCAGCTTCTCGCGGTCGATGCGCCGCTCGCTGGTGCTCAGCTCGCCCGTGAGGTTGTCGATCTTCAGGTACTCGGAGCCCGACTCCAGGCTGAAAGTCACCTCACCCGAGCCCGTCACGATGCCCAGGTCCGAGGCGACGTTGCCGATCCGAATGTCGGCGGGGCCCTCCTCGGCCAGCCGGTACCGGAGGAGCTGCTTGGCGGCGGCCAGGCTGAGCCAGAGCGGCAGGAGGAGGCAGCAGCCCAGGCACCCGCCGCGCGCCCATCCCGTCGTCCGCATCCTCAGCATCTTCTCCTGCTGCTGCTGCTACTGCTCCTTCTGACCGCAGCTCCCCTCCGCGCCCCTCCTCCGGGGCTGACCGCCTGCCCTCCCCTTAGCCCTCTCTCCTCTCCGGGAAACGTAGGAATGAGAGGGAGGGGCGGGAGGGGGCAAGAGCGGCGTGCACGGTCGGCCGACGTGGGGAGCAGCGGTAGATGCTGTTGCTGCTTCTCGTCCTTCTTCTTTTCCTCCTCCTGCTTCTTCCGAAAGTTATTGTTTCATAATTCATGCAATGGGTGCTAATCGCTCACTTGCCGGCCGCCGTTCAGTCGCGGTACTCACAGTTCACGGGACACTGCGCGCCGCGGGCTCGGCGCCCCCCCACAAAGTCATCCCCGCAGCGGGAGGAGGATCCTGAGCCCGGGTCCTCACTCTGCTGGTAGGGGCCAGAATCGCCTCGGCAAGGCTGGCGGTGGAGACGGGGAAGCGGTGGGGAGTGAACCTGCGGCTCCCCCCTGCCTGCCAGCCCGGCTGGTCTTTGCTGCTAACTCGAGTGGAGTCCAATGCACGTTGCAGCCACTCACTCCAGACCCAGCCTCTGCCCTGGCTCCGGCTGCCCAGGCAAACGTGACTCGCTTCCTGCACAAGGCTCCGGGCCAGCAACAAGCCAGTCTCAACTCCGACTCTTCCCGAGCAGTGGGGGAGCCAGTCAACGGATAGAGAATGAAAAAAATCCTCGGCAGGTCGCTCCGGGCACGGTGCAGTGAAGACTACTCGCGTCACAGGGCGATCCGTGTCCGGATCCCCCCGGCGCTCCAAAGAGCAGCCCGAGCCATCTTCAGAGACGTTCGGAGAGTCGGTCTTTTCTCACCCCGGAGAGCTCGGGTTTCTTTTTTTCTCTTAACAACTCTGCGCAAGGTCATTAGTCACGAAGCAGCCTCCTGAAACCGCAGCAACCGTTGGCCCTCGGGGGCGAGGGCCGAGCCGAGAGCACCGCGCGGTGCCCAAGTTTAGATTCGCAGCCGCAGAGTCCGTGCCTTTTCCTCACCTGCATTTGGCCCGCATGTCGGAGCAGTAGGATCTGCAGCGCTGTGCGCGATTCAGGGAGGAGATTGCAGCCTCTCTCTCTCTCTCTCTCTCTCTCTCTCTCTCTCTCTCTCTCTCTCTCTCTCTCTGCTCTCTCTCGATCCCTCCCCTCCCTCCCTCCCTCTTTCTCTCCTCCCTCCCCCTCTCTCCTCCCTCCGCTTCTTTTTCCTCTCCCCCAGTCTCACTCGCTCTCCCGTACGGTCTCTCTCTCCTCCCCAGTCCCAATGCAGGGAACTCTAGCTGAACTTGATCCCTTTGCTGTTCAAAGGTGAGCGAGCCTGGCTAGATGCGCCGGCGACGTTGGCCGGGCGAAAGCGCACGGCCGAGCTCCCCCAATGGCAATTAACAAAGATGCCCAATTCTGTCCGGATTTCCAAAGAAAAGCCAAAGGCGCGGGGGTGGGGGTGGGGGTGGAGGGGAGGTGGAGTCAGAGACAGCTGCCAAGTAGCTTGGAAAAAAAAAATCCAGTTTGCCAAGGGGGAGAAAAAGTGCCAGTCGGCTGTTGTCTCGGAAGTGCCCTGGCACCGCGGGTGAATTCCGCAGTTGTCTCGTCCCCTTTAGCGTCTGGGAGAGTCTGGTGCGCGCGCTCCCGCGGCCTCGCAGGCTGTAGCGCTCCGGAGGCACGGAACCTCAAGTGGGAAGCTCCAGATCGCGCTGGAAACCCGCAAGTTTGCCCAAAGTGGTTGCTCCTGCTGGAAGCTCCCTGGCTTGCGACTCGGAGTTGTCCTCCACGCTGCGGCGGCGGCGGGAGCAGCAGAGCCGGGGAAACTACACACTCGCAGAGAGCGAGGGAGGAGGGCTTGGGGACAGAAGGCGGGAGGAAGCACCAGCCTGCCGCGGCGTGCTGAGAAAACCCGGCGTTAGCTCTGGGGGCCGCTCGGGGTGTGCCGTATCTCAGCCCCTCTGAGCCAAAGCCTCAGCCTCCCCCCAGCGAGTGTAGCCGTTTCTCGGAGTTTGGAGGGGTGCGGGCTGCTTTTCCTCCCCAAGGGCCGGTAAATTTCCTCCTGTGATGAAAACCAAGTGCGTGTGTGAGAGCTCTAGAGCATTACGTTCCTCCTTCGTCTCCCCCTACCCTCGTCAGGTCAGACTGTGTTCTCCTCCCCGCCAAGCGTCTCGGGTTTGCCATTTAGCATCTAGGTTAGTGCACGGTTGCGGGTAGGCTGGGTCCGGACCCTGCGTGCGTCTAGAAAGCCAGGCTTGTATTCTGAAAAAACCCATGACGGGTTGCAGTAGTGAAGAGAAAATTTCAAACTCCAGAGAGAGCGGGAGAAGGATCCTTTTTTGGAAGCACAGACTTTTGAGGGCCAGGATAGGGCAGGGGTGGGGTGGGGAGGATGCTTGTCTTTGTTTAAATGCTTGGCATTCCTGTCATCTCGCTTGCATTTGGGGATAGACCGTGTGTGCA
The DNA here is from genome assembly GCA_007922755.1 of Pedetes capensis. Taxonomy (NCBI): domain Eukaryota; kingdom Metazoa; phylum Chordata; class Mammalia; order Rodentia; family Pedetidae; genus Pedetes; species Pedetes capensis. The sequence continues at coordinate 9,186 of VMDO01000800.1, read as the reverse complement.
CGCGCCTGGGGAATAAAACACAAGTTGGAAACCTCAATATTATTTTCTGAGGAGAAACCTGCAGCCTTTAGTAACTGGCAAAGTGTAGCGTCACCTATCTGGATATGAGTGAAATAAACTTTAACGTTAACTTTGTGTACTAAGTGTACCTGGCTTCGTTTCTCTCCTTCTTTTGACTTTGTGCCACTAGGATCCTCTCTGCTATTCCCTTGTGCGAGGTTCCCCCAGTTTTCGATCATCACCACTGCAGTCCGCCTACTCAGACCGCAGGTCTGGTGGTGCTTTCGGAATTAAAGTCACTTAACTCCTCCTTCATTTCATCCCCTGTTAAAGGAGGGGACTCAACCAAGATTAAGAAGGTCGAGGAGGGTAGGAGATATTTTGGGGAGCATTCCTACAATCCCAAAAGGTGCAAAAGTGATGGCGCGGGGGGATTTGGTTGGCCCTTAGCTCTGCTGCCCCAATCTATAGGCAAAGAGGAAAGGAGGACGAAGGGGAGGAGGAAATGCTTCCAGTGTCCCTGGTCTTCTTTATGATACCTGGGTGAAGAGGCAGAATGATTTAAACAGGACAAATACCGATAAAGTCCAGGAGCAGATGTAGCGCTCGGTTGTTTGGGCGGGCTCAGCGACCAGGAATGGGGCGGGGAGTGGGGGGAGCGGCAGAGATTTCCAAGCCCTCCCTACGGGGGATCGCAGAGCCGCCGAGGACGGAAGTGTGTGTAGTGTGTGCCAGGGAGGTGGCGAGTATTTTCCAGGCTGTTAAACCAGCCTCTTTCTGGGGGTAGTGGCTCCTCCTCCGACCGTGGGGCCGGGAAGCCGGCCTTCCCCGTAAGCCTCCCTCAGCCGCCACCCGGGCTACGCTCAGCCCTGTATCTGCAGCATCAGCTAGAAAAGACCCGCGCGCAGGCTCAGTGCGCACCGCCGCAGTGTGGAGCCGCGGGCGGGGGCGGGCGCCGCAGCGCCTTCACAGCCGGCTAAGTGGCAGTCACGCCAGATCCTCCTCACGTTATGCAAGAACGCCGGCCTGTCAGGATACCAGCTTTCTCCTGACCCCGACCTGGGTGCAGAAGGGAAAGCGGGAAGCCCTCTCAACGTTGGCCCAGGTCTGGAGCCGCGCATTCCTGCGCGCGGCAACATGGTGCAGCGCACCCGGTCCACTCGCTGTCTTGGCTAAGATTTTGCAAACTTCAGGCAATATCGTGGGCAGAGAAATGTGCACCCACCCCCATTTCCTCTTCAGACCATAAACTTGAATAAACCTGTGCATCTTCAAGCATTTGCCCACCGCCCCCACGCGCACTGGCCAGGAGTGCACTTTGCTGGGGGTGGGGGTAGGCGACAGGAGTAGGAGTTTTTTGTTGTTGTTGTTGTTGTTTGTTGTTGTTTTTTTCCCCCTAGTAGTACAGCACATTTCTTCCCGGATGACCCAGGGCGGGAGGCTGGGAAGGGTGCAGCTCGTCCTTCACAGTGGAGTGGTTTCCTCTAAGAGCAGGAGGTATTCTCCAACCCGCCCTCCCCACCCTCATCCCTACCAACTCCACCGAGGAGCCAAGCCAGCGTGGGAAATGGGTCCGACGTGTCCTGCATGGCGAATAGCGCAGCCAGCCTGCTGAGGCCAAGAAGCCTTTTAGCTTTGCTCCTTCCCCCATCAGTCCCCAGCTCCGACCTTTCCGCCTAAGCAGCCAAGAAGTGGCCGGAGCTTTGCCCGGAGGCGCGGTTCTAAGGGTAAGGGAATAGGGTGGGCGGGGAGTGAGAGCGGGGGCGCTGAGAGGAGCCCTCCGGGCGTCCTTGCCAGGGCCAGAGCTCCTGATCCTCTTCCGCCCCCTGTCTGGAGACTGACACTCGCAGTCTAGCCTCCTGCTGGCACGCAGGATGAATGGAGCAGAGAAGCCGTTTTCCCCCACCCCCGCCCCATTTCCGCAGTCTTAGAACCTGTGTCACAAGTGCTCAGCAATTTCATTAAATGGAACCGGGGGACTTAATCCCCACAGTACCAGACTGTACCAGGGGAATATGATATCCTGCTTCGCTCCCATCCAAAAGAACCCCACCAGGCTTCTCAGACCCAAGGCTGCGTTTGTCTTCTCAACCTGAGAGGCAAGGGTTCAAAAGGAAACGGGATCCAAAGTGTAAGCGACTGCAATAAAGAGCTTGCTGCCGCCGCCGCTGCTGTTTTGGTGGCCAAAACTGAAGGGAGAAAACGAGAGCAGTGTCCTGAAGCCTGCATCGATCCGAGTAGTAGGACGTCATCGCAAGCAAAGCAAAATGTTTAAGGGAATGTCATAATGTTTGAGATTTCTGGTTTTATTTCTTTGTTGTCTTTCTAAAAGACCAATAAAAAGAAATGCCACTTGGGAAACAAGGTATAAAAATGAAATTGATTAAGGTACAGATATCATTCCACACTAAATATACATTTAATAAATGTTTGATCAGTGATCCCTTTTCTATACCAAATATCCTACCCCAAACTTACAATATTAAGTAGTTTTTTCTTCATTTTCTTTAAAAAAAAATCTACCTACTAACCTCTTTTGCTTAAAACTGCTTTGCAGTTAAGAAATTTCAGTGACCGTGTGGAAAAATAACATTCAGAGTCCGTGATGTAGCTTAAGCCTCAAGGAAAGAAAACAAGAGATGTAACGACAGCAAAAGTTTATGAGTAAGAATGCAAAGAAGTAGGTGCCAGCAGTGGGATCTCAGGAGGGCTTTCATTTATAAGAGACGCGATATTATTCACAACAATGCGAGTAAAAAAGGTTAAATACAGTGAACACAATAGCCAGTTCTGGAAAGAAATAGAAAGCAGTTTGAGGGAAAGGGAGAAAGTGACTCAAGAACTCCACCAAGGGACAAACAGAGGAAATGACACCCACATCTCCAAATGTAATGACCTTTCATCTCTTTAAGAAAGGTTCTTCTACATGATCCTCTTACATATGTGTGTATCTTTTTCCCTTTCTGGTAATTATTTCTCTATTTTTGCGTACTTCAATCATCCTTCTTTAAATAATTACTGGAAATGATTTTCCATTAAACATATTTTATGTAGTAAGTAAAGCTGGGCATAACTATTGTGTTTTAACGAGTATGATTCCAGTCCTTGGGACTGTGAGAGAATTTGAGCATATTTTGCAGCTTCAAATCCATGTTTGTAGTATTAAACTTCTTACTTACTAGACTGAAATGGCTAAATTATTCATTGCAATAACAGCCTTTTTGATGGGCATTAAAACTCAGCAATTTAAATAAGGAAACCACAGATTTCCTTTTAAGCAGGTAATAACTGCTTACATCAGTGGTTATTTAATTGGTCTCCAGCCAAGAAATAGAATCAGTTGTGCTATCTAAACCATGAAATCATATATGCACAGCTATACAATACAATATATCAATACAAGAAGAAAACATGTTAGAAAACAAACTGAGTTGAGTGATCCAGCCTATTAGATAACTATAAAATATTTCCACAAGTCTAGTGTAATAAGTCGGTTTGCAAAGAAAATGAAACCCTTGAAAATAATTTTCAGTATTTATCTAAATATTGACAAATTTCATTAGAGCATGTTAAGTTTTAAATAAATTGATAGAACTTGAAGGAAATGATTTTCACTTTAAACTTACCAAGGACTGATATTATTTTTAAATTCCTAGATTTTTAAATGCCAAAACATGCATTATAGCAGAGATTTACCATTAATGCTACATACATAAAGACCTAATCAGTTACTTCACTGACAAAAACATTGCTTTTCATTTACAACATCATTTATGGATTTTTTCAAGTTTAAATTAATTTTCATACATTTTCAAAAATCTAAGTTTGACCAGACAGTGTTCTTTGTTTGTTTATTTGTTTTTTGTCAAATGTGGGTGAGTTTTGGGAAAAAGATTGGCAGGTCAAAATGAGTGCATGCTACCTAGAGCCACCAGAAGCTATTCCTTTTCCCTATGTATGGTAAAGTTGGGCATGCTTATGCCCTTTGTATGAACGACTTGTGATATGTGGCATTTCTTCACTGTAGGGTCCAGTTACATCTAATGCTGCTGTGAATAATGAACTCAAAGCTAGATAATTATATTAAGAATATTTTTTTGGGTGGAAACCTCATTATAATGGTTTGTATGGTGATAGTAAATGAATGACTTTGTTTTTACTAGGAACGGTTGAAAATTATGAGCTAGTTTTGTATGATTTAAACTATCTATTGTCACCGGGTACAATAGTACATGCCTGTAATCTCAGCTACTCCAGAGGCTGAGGCAGGAGGAACGTGAGTTCAAGGTCAGAGGCAGCCTGTGTAATTTAGCAAGCTCCTGTCTCAAAAGAAAAACTAAAAATTAAAAATGGTCTAGGGATGCAGCCTGTGGTAAAGCACTTGAAAAGTATGTAGGAGGCCCTGGGTTCAACACCTAAATAAGTAAATAACCTGTAGAGTGTCCTATGTTAACTGGATCCCTTCTAATGCTAATTATAAATCCCAGGTGGTTCAAATTTTATTCAAGTAAATTTGATCAATTGTATTTAGAAAATACATAATTTATACTCCTCATAGTTTGGAAAATGTAATAAATTTGACTTATTACTTCAGCAGTAATGAATTATCCAATGATAGATGCTGAGTTTCATAGGGTTATCACCGAGATTTTTCCCCAAATATTTCTGGCTTGAGCTCTAGACTTAGGGTAAAATTGGAATTCTTGGCCCCCTAGTGGCGGGATGAAGCCATTGACTAGTTTGGGGCAGCCTTGAACGGAAGGGGAATTGTACTTCAAAGAGGAACCTGAGTGACTGAAATGAAATCATTGTTCAACTTCTATAAGTAAAATTGGTTCTTAATCTGGCCTATGACCAATACCTGGAGATTGTCAGTAAACTGCAGACTGACATTGACTTCAGAAACAATGTTGTTGTTGTTAGGAGCCCTCCAGTTGGGTCCCACCCATAGCACCCTCACAGTATTTTCAATGGCTGATTTTTTCAGGATTGCTTCCAGAGTGGTTTGCCATGTTCTTCTCTCATTTTTGCCTTGCTGAAGATTGAACCTGGGTCCTCAGAGAGTGCAGAGCAACACCCTTGAAAACTCCAGAAACAGTCACCGAAAACTCTATGAGAGTCACTATGAGGCAAAGACTTGAAGGCACCTAACAACAACAAAAATTAATAGTACAATTTAAACGTGTATTTCAGCACTTACATAAACAATTATCAAAAAAGCTGAATTCAAAGTCTTATCATAGTAGCCAATATGGGTTTCAGCTATGCATCCCTATAAATGTTCAAGCCTACTTTTCAGTCATAGATGAAAATATAGTTCTGTCGTTATTGTTGTTGTTAGGTACCATCGAGTTGGTATCTGACTCATAGCGACCCTCATAGGGTTTTCACTGGCTGATTGTTTCGGGATTGCCTTGGGAGTGGATTGCCAGGTTCTTCTCCCATTTTTGCGGTGCTGGGAATTGAACTCGGGACCTCAGAGACTGCAGCGAAGCGCTCTACCAACTGAGCTAAATCCCAGCCCCATAGTTCTGTTAGCAAGACATATTTTTCATAAAGCCACATACATTTGTACCTTATGATTTTATACATTGCCGGGTCCAGATCCACTCATGATGGGTAGACAGAGTCCCCACATGAGGAAGAGTATCTTTAATAATGGCATTGGAAGGAAAATCCACCAAAAGGGGAGGAGTACTCCTAGCCTTGGAGGGAAAGTCCTCCGAGAGGGGAATAGTACCTCCAAAAAGGTCTCTTCATGGAAAAGGACTTGGAATCCCATCTTTTCTTTTTCTTAAATTTTAATTGGTCACTATTGTAGATATCTGGAAATATTAATGAAAAATAATCTTCTGGCTCTGTGGGCAATGCTAATTCAGATTGGGAGTTGACAAGCCTCGAGCTGTCTTGAACTAAAATCCCTGAATGGCTTCCAACAGTGTAAACTCCTTAAACAAAAGCCTTTGTACCCACAGCTCTACAGTCAGCAAAGGCACCCATTCTTCATAACAACAGACTCAATGGGGTGACACACAGGTGGGAGTTAACAGCCCTAAATTCCTGCATAAAGTTAAGAAGAGTCAATTGTTACAGGAAATGCAGATGCTCAGGTCATCTTGGTTTATTTCTTTAAAATAATCACACTTTGTCTCTGAGTTCCTCTTCCACTTTGATTGATTACCACCTGACACTCATGTGACAATTGATTAGGTGATTCCATCAATGCAACCAACTTCCTTGTCTTTTTCTGACCTTTCATAAGATTTAATGAATTGTAATTCTGTATAAAAAGGCTGGATAATCTGGAATAAATGGAATAAGATCACACTGCCTCCGAGCTCCTGTGTCAGTTTCCCATCACAGACTCCTAATCCGCCTTCGGGAGACTCTGGATTCTATCTAGGCTGCAGCTGGTCTGCTGCAAAACATAAGCATTATTCAGTTGGTTTCTTTCCTTATAGCCCACATAAAGTTTAACACTTTGAACAGGAGTTTTGATAAACCATTATTGAGTTACAATAGGATGAAAGATAAAAGTGATACTTCATATTTACAGTTCTTGTGTTTATTTCCTATTTTGGCTGTGTAGTGATTCTTAATATTGTTTCCAAATGACTGGATTGAAAAATCAAGATAAAGATGTAAATACATATAAACTTTTAGCTTGAATAACTTCTAAAGATAATATGGAGTGCTTTGTTGCAGTAATAAGATAATATCAATGATTAGTAACCATCTATATTATGCCAGTAATCAACTTGCTGAAGAGGATGAGGCAGGAGGATCAAGAGTTTGAGGACAGCTTGGGCTACCCCCACCTCACCTCCCCACCACCGCCATATGTCTGTCAGCTTGTCATGCTGTGGGGGCTTGTGTGTTGCTGTGATCCTGAAATCTATGCCACCAGTATCTCATATACCAGCAGGGCTACTCGTGGTGGACAGGTTTCAGCTGAGCTTCCAGACTAAGACAGACCAGGGAGAAAGACCCAGTAGCCCTCCCCCAAAATAATTAGCCATTGAAAACTCTATGAATAGCAGAAAAGCACTGCCAAATATAACGAGCCTCCCTATGCTGGAAGACATTCAAGAAACCACTTGGGAGAGTTGCCTCATCAAAGTAGAGTTGACCTTAAGGACAGGAATGAAATAAAACCTCCTTTTGATAATGTGGCACAAATCAAAATGAGAAGAAACAGTGGCTGCAACAATGACTCAAACATAAAAAGATCATGTGCATGACACAGTGTTGGTGATTCATCCTGTTGTACATAGGGTTGCCATGAGTCAGATCCATCTGGATGACACCTAACAACAACATATCATCATCAATATATGTCTAACTTCAGCACTAAAATTAAGTCCTTTTGTTTCTGAGTGCTTCTCTGTCTCTCCAGATGTTAGCTATAGGCTGATCACACCTGCCTATTTGTGGTGGGAAAAATAGATTTACGCCTGCCTTTTCAGTGATATCCGATATAAAGCTTCCCTTTTCACCTAACAAAGAGAAAGTGTTGTTCCTAACTTTCTCATAAAAGAGTTTTACTTAAAACATAGGAGAGAGGATAAGAACACAATATGGTTAACTTAAAAAGGTATCATTGCAACTGAGATACTACTCCTGCTTCTGTTTTATTTTTCCCTGTACAATAAAACTTTCCAAATGTCTATAAGCCAATATTGCCTTCAGCTATCAAAAGTTATTTTCTTTAGGCATCCCTGCCATTGTTCCTCAGTTTCTGATTACTCTTGAGGGCCGGCTTACTCTGAAACTGATTAAGATTTCTCATCTGCCTCAACCTCTTTCAAGATCTTGGGGTGGTGGTAGGGAGAGATGAGTTTACACACTCCTATGTTTTTCTCATTTGTGAAGGTAAGAATTTTAACCACAATACGTTAAGGACAGAGCTTCCTTCTGCTCCAATTTCCTCTTTCTCACATTTATGGCTTAAATGGTGTTAGAGACACCAAAGGAATTTGGGGGATCCAGTTAATGGAAAGTTAAGATGGAGAGACATTTAATTTGTGCCTGTTGAGATGTATTATTGTGGGTTCACACTTGCTTTCATTCATAATTTTTTGCTGGCCATGATAGTCTAGAATAGCTTCCAACAATTTTCTCAGAGTCCATCTTTCCAGCTTACCCAGTGTGGAAGCACAAAGAGGCAGGGGGAGGTGTGTTGTGAAGGGTTCCTAGACTGCCTTTGGCTATAGAGCAGAATTGAGGATTAAATGTGCAAAATCAGAAACTAGTTTATAGAAGGTGCTTCCAATTACTAGACCTGTAAAATTCTAAGTGGAGAATGTACTTCTTTCTTACTGATGTTGAAAGGGGTGTAGAATATGTCACAGTGGCATAAAGGACTATCTGATGATATTTGGGAATAAACAATTGAACAAAGAGGTTTTTCTGAACACTTTTGTCTTCCTGCAAGCAAGACCTACTCAAATAATTCAACTGGAATAAATCTTCCCCCCCCAGAGTTTCACAACTGGGAAGAAAAACTCTTATAGAAGTGAAGAAGTCAGGTCAAGGTGGCAAGCACTTGGATGAGATAAAGAAAGTCATGAGTCTTTCATCTCTCCTGTTTATTCTCCTAATAGCCAGTTGATTTTCCCTAAAAGTCAACTGAATTCCCAGAAGTTCCCCTCTGCCCTTCCACAACCCTTATTAAGATGGTAAAATGAGCCTCAAACCCTAAATGCCTTCTTGAGTCACATTTTCTGTCAACTCCTCTACACATATAAATACTTAAGTCTGCTTCTTTTTTTCTTGGTAAACTGTCTTTTGTCATTTTAGTTTGCATCTCCTCAAGAACTGAACTTGCAGATTAAAGAAAAGTATTTCCTCCCTGATGTGTTTAATCAAAGCAGAAATTCTCCCTTATCAGGAATTACTCAATAAAGCAGCTTATCCTCAATAAGGATAGCTTACTATTCTTTTGACTGCATACATATATTTTAAACAGAAATTGTACAAATAAAATTTATGAATCCCTATATTTAAGGGTATTACCAGTACTGCAATCAAAAATCTAGTTACACACAAGCTCAGAAAGAGAAACAACACATGTTCTCACTCATATGAGAGAGCTGACTCAAAATTACAAGAAGGAAAAATCCTACTCAAAGGTCAGATCACATTAAAAGGGGGGGAGGGAAGATAAGAATGAGGTCAATACAAATG
>VMDO01000799.1:210426-245336 GCA_007922755.1 Pedetes capensis | reverse complement strand
ACACAATTCAAAAGCATCAATTCTTTTTCTGTCTCTCTTGTTCAATTCATTCCTAATCTACTTTTCAACACCATTTTATGTACTAACACTTTTAGCCTTGGTTACCCTAAAAGCAGAGACTGAGACAAAGGCTTATGTGTCTAATTATTAGCTTATTTATTGATTTATTCTTGCAATACTTGTTTAATCCAAAATCATTGCCATGCTGGGAGTGGTGGCACATGCCTGGAATTCCAACAACTCAAGAGACAGAGGCAGGAAGATTCCAAGTTGGAGCCAAAAGCAGCCTGTGTAACTTAGCAAGACCCTGACTCAAAATAAAAAAAGTAAAAAATGGGCTGCAGGGTGAAGCTCATTGTTAGAGCATTTGCAAAGCATGTGCAAGCCTCTGGGTTCAATCCTCAAGTACCACAAAATAAATAAATGATAGTCATTGCCAAACCCAGATCACCTGCGTCTTCTAAGAGTCCTACAGTTTTGTGTTTTATGTTAGTTCTATGATCCATTTTGAATTATTTTTGTGAAAGATGTAAGGTATATGTCTAGATTCATATTTTTAGTATGTGGATACTTGGTTTTTTAATTAACATTTTTATTTTGAGATTGTAAATTCACATGCAATTGTAAGAAGCAATACAGAGGGCTGGGGTGATAGCTCAGAGGTAGAGCATTTGCCTAACATGTGCAAGGCCCTGGGTTCAATCCCCAGCACTGAAGAAAATAAAAATCCCATGTACCCTTTATCTAGTTTCTCCCAATGCTAACTTCTTGCAGAACTGCAGTACAATATCGCAATCAAGATATTTGTATCACAAGAATCCCTCGTGTTGCTTTTTTTCTCTCTCTCTCTCTTCAGTAATGGAAGGTTGAACCCAGAACCTCACATATGCTAGGCAAATGCTCCATCACTGAACTGCACCCCTATCCCCTTTTTATTTTTTTATTTAGAGACAGGGTCTCACTAAATTGTACAGACTGCCTCTGGCCTCAAACTCACACTCCTCCTGCCTCAGCCTTCCAAGTCACTGGGATTACAGGTGTGCACCACAGCATGTTGGCATGTTGCTTTCTTTTATAACCAGATCCCCTTGCCTCCTGCCTCCAGCCTTTCCCACTAATAACCACTAATCTTTTTTCTTTAATTAATTTATTTATTTCTCTGTGTGTGTATGTGTGTGTGTGTGTCTGTGTCTGTGTGTGTGTGTCTATGTATGTGTGTGTATTGAGAAATTAACAGGACTGACCCTTTAACACGGCTGCAGAACTCATTGTTGCTTGAATCAGTGCCCTTGAAATCTTGCAAACAAGGTCTCTGGGATGAGCTTCTCTGGGTTTCCAGGAGTTTCTGTAAGCTTAGATTGGATAAGGTCACACCTGGTGAATCTTACAGATAACCACAACCACTTTGTTCTGTATGATTACTTTGTTCTTTTTGCATGTTTTGAATTTATTTTAATCTCCTTGATGTTATACGTTAATTAGAACTAGATTGATGTAGAAAGCTAAATAAAAAAGCCTTGAGCCTAGCAGGCAGCACTCAGCTGCCTGCCAGCGCTGAGTCCTTTGCTGAAAACTCATCTGATCAAGTCTGTCTCATTTCGGGGTCCTGAACGTGTGTGTATGTGTGTGTGTGTGTGTGTGTGACTAGGGTGTTGAACCCAGGGCCTCATGCATGCTTTGTAAGCGCTCTACGACTGAGCTGCACCCCTACCTCATTTTTTGCCTTTTTATTTTGAGACAGGGTCTTGCTAAATTGTACTGGCTACCTCTAGCCTCAAACTTCTGATCCTTCTGCCTCTGCCTCCCAAGTTGCTAGGATTATAGGTGGCTTTTCTTTGTTTCTTTAACCTTGTCAAGAATATTATCAAATGTAAGAATACAGAACATAGTCTTTCAGGATTAACTTTTCTCACTGATTATACATCTCTGGAGATGTATCCAGGTTGTTGTGTGTATCAAGAGTTTCCTCATTTTTATTGTTGAGTAATATTCCATGCTATGGGTGTACCACAATTAATTTAAATGGACACACACTGAAGGACCTCTGGGTTTTCAGTTTTGGACTAGTATGAATAAAGGGGCTATAAACTCTACAGGTATTTGTGTGATAATAACTCTTCATTTCTATGGGATAAAAACCCAAGACAGTAATTTCTTGGTCAGAGGGGAGTTGCATTTGGAGACTATTTATTTATTTATTTATTTATTTTCTTTTTTGTGGTACTGGGGGTTGAACCCAGGGCCTCGCGCTTGCATGCTCTGCAAGTGCTGGACCACTGAGCTGCACCCCCAGCCCATTTTTTCCTTTTTTTTTTTTTTTTTTTTTTTTTTTTTTTTTTTTTTTTTACTTTTTGAGACAGAGTTTCGCTAAATTACTCAGACTGCCTCTGGTCTCGAACTTGCAATCCTCCTGTCTCCGCCTCCTGAGCCGCTGGGATTACAGGCGTGTGCAAGACTATTTATTGATTTTTTATTTAGCAGTACTTAAAGGTTGAACCCAGGACATCTCCCATACTTTGCAAGTGCTGTACCACTGGACTGCACCCCTGAGCTATTTTTAATTTTTTTTTATCTTGAAACAGGGTCTTGCTAAATTACACAGGCTGTCTCTGGCCTCAAACCTTCTGAGTCCACCTTCTGAGTCGCTGGATTATAGGTGTGAGACACCCAAACCAGCCTGCATATAAAGATTTTAAAGAAGGAGGGCCCAATGGCTTATATCTATAATCTTGACACTCAGGAGTCTGAGGGAGGAAGACTGATGCAAGCTCAAGGCCAACCTGGTCTACATAGTGAGAAGCTATCTCAAAAAACAAAAACAAACAAAAGAAAAAAATTAAAGAAAGTGCCTGTTTTCCAGATGACGATGACACTACCATTTTCCAGATGACTCTACCAGGAATGTAGGCGTGATCTCGTTTCTTTGTCCTTATCAAATTTGGTTTTCTCACTATTCTTTTGTTTCAGCTCTTGTAATTGGTATTGGGTACCTGCAGTCACGCCACCCTGGAGTCTTATCTCATCAAATCTCAGAAGGTAAGCAGGGTTGAGCCTGGTTAGTGCTTGGATGGGAGACCTCCTAGGAATACTGGGTGCTGTATGCTAGGGAGAAGGACACAGCAACCCACTCCTAAAACAATCAGCCACCAAAAACCCTATGTATAGCCCAGAAGCACTGACAATAGTGCTGGGCATGGCACAGGATTGAATATTATTTCAATCTCTTGTACATAGGGTTGCTATGAGTTGGATTGGACTCAACGGCGCCTAACAACAATTGGTATTGGGTAGTTTCATTGTAGTCTAATTTACATTTCCCTAATGGCTAATGACATAATTCAAAACAACCCACTCAGCAAAAACTACCTCCTACTACCCATTCTGCCTGCAGCCATACTGGTATGGCATCCAATCCCATCAGATCTTGGAAGCTAAGCAGGGTCAGACCTGGTTAGTACTTGGATGACAGAGCACCTGGTAGCACTAGGTGCTGTAAGCTTGGGAGAAGGACCAGGAAACCCATTCCCAAAAAACAATCAGCCATTGAAAACCCTATGAATAGCAGGGAAGTACTAACAATTGTGCTTCTCTTGTTTTACATAGGGTTGCTATGAGTCGGACACTGACTCAATGGCACCCAACAACAACAACGTTTAATGATGTTGAGCACCTGTATATCCTCTTTGTCAGAATTGAATTTTTAAATTTACCTTAGTAGCTTTGTTTATTTTTCTTGTTTTCTGTCTGTTGATTAATTTTTCTTAGGTAAGTGATCCCATAACTTTCAAATATTGACAGCTTTAACTCTTCCCTCCAAATCCTATTTCTCCCTCCCCTATCCCTTATTTTATGGCATTGGTCAGGACCTGTCTTTTATTGCTGAAATGTGGCAAATTATACCAATAGCTTTTGTAATGTTGAACCAACACTGCATTCGTAGATATACTTTACTATATGTATATGTATGTGTATATATATATACATATACATATATATATATATATATATATATATATATATATATAGTTTGTTTATTTGTTTGTTTGTTTGTGGTACTAGGGGTTGAACCCAGGGCCTTGCATGCTTTGCAAATGCTTAGCCACTGAACTGCACCCCCAGCCCCCCCCCCCTTTTGTTGTTTTTTTAGTTTTTGAGACACAGTCTCACTAAGTTATGCAGACTGCCTCTGGTCTCGAACTTGCGATCCTCCTGCCTCCACCTCCTGAGCTGCTGGGATTACAGGCATGCGCCATGGCGCCTGGCACACTTAATATATTTTATTTGCAAACACACCACTGGATACTTTTAAATGTTATTTTATTTATATTTATTTTATATTGACATCAGTAATATAATGTCTATAATTTAATTTTCTTTTCCTGTTCTTTTTTTCCCCTTTTTAGTAAATGATGATGGGGTACAGAGTAATACAGCATTGGCTTTTTCCATTATGCATCCTTTACATCAGTTCTAGCAACATTTTCATTGACCCACAAAGTTTATGGAACCTTATGGCTAGTATGTAGTTAAACTCTGACACTTTTCTAGGTTATCGTCCCCTATTTTTCCAACATACTCATGAAATTGTGCTGTTTACATTGAGCTTGACCTCTCCCCCTTCATCCCTCCTCCTTGACCCTCCTCCCCATCCCATCTTCTCCAATCTTTGCTTCCCTCTGCTAGATCCCTCCCCCCCTCTTCTTCTTATATTGTCACTTCTATGCTAATTTTAATTTGCATTTTTATATATCACTTTATATATAGGAGTTTTTCCTTCCTTTAAGTATGATTCAGCTCCCACATATGAGTGAGAACATACGATATTTCTCTTTTGGGGTTTGTGTTTGTTTGCTTAAGATAATGTTCTCCGATTCCATCCATTTTTCTGCAAATGACATTATTTCATTTTTTTTTATTGCTGAGTAGTACTTCATTGTGTATATGTACCATGATTTTTTATCCATTCTTCTGTTGTTATGGGCACCTTGGTTGGTTCCATATCCTTGCTTTTGTGAAAAGTGCTGCATTGAATATGGAGATTCAGGTGTCTCTGTGGTGTGATGACTCATTTCCCTTTGGGTATAATCCCAGGAGTGATGTAACTGGGTCATAAGGTATTCTATTTTTAGTTTTCTGAGGTGTCTCTATACTGATTTCCAAAGTGGTTGAACCAATTTACAGTCCCACCAACAGTGTAAGAGGGCTCCATTTTCTCCACAACTTCACCAGCATTTGTTATTATTTGTTTTGTTGATCTTGGCCATTCTTACTGGAGTTAGATGGAATCTCAGAGTTGTTTTATTTACATTTCTTTAATGACTAGGGATATTGAGCATTTTTTCATGTGCTTTGTGGCCTTACATACTTCTTCATTTGAGAACTGTCTATTCAGTTCCCTTCCCCACTTGTGTATTGGATTATAACTGGATTATAATTTTCTTTTACTGGTTGTACTGGGGCTCAGAATCAAGGTTATTCCAAACTTATACAATGAAATAGATATATTTTACATCTTCTCCTTGTTGGAGATTGAACTCAGGACCTTGGGCATACATACCCCAAAGCCACCCTCTTCTTTTTTGTTGAAGGAAATAATCTTTGAATATTATACTACTTTTAATGACTATCAATCTATTCAATTAAGTTTCTCTTTTCTTTGTCTTTCCTTGGGGTTTTTTTTTGTTTTGTTTTGTTTTTGTGTGTGTGTGTGTGTGGTGTGGGGGTTGAACACAGGGCCTTGCGCCTGCATGCAAGTGCTGGACCACTGAGCTGCTCCCTCAGCCCATTTTTTTTACTTTTTGAGACAGGGTTTCACTAAGTCACACAGACTGCCCCTGGTCTCGAACTTGCGATCCTCCTGCCTCCGCCTCCCCAGCCGCTGGGATTACAGGCATGCGTCATCACGCCCGGCTTTTCCTTGTTTTTTTGAAACAAGGTCTCATCATGTTTTCCAGGCTGATTTCAAACTCCTGAGCTGAAGCCATCCTCCTGGTTCATCCTTCTGAGAAACTGGGACTATGATGCACAACTCTGTGCCTGGCTAAGTTTCTTTTTCTGTGTACCATTTTTACATTTTGCAATTTCCCATAAATGTATACTTTTTGTCTAAACTATCAAACATGTTGTTGTTATTAGGTGCTGTCGACTCGAGTCCGACTCATAGTGACCCTATGTACAGCAGATCAAAACACTTCCCGATTCTGTGCCAGGCACACGATCTTATTTATGTTTAAGCCCATTGTTGCAGACACTGTGTCAATCCATCTGGTGGAGGATTTTCCTCTTTTGTGTTGACCTACCACTCTCCCAAACATGTCTTTCTCTAGCGATTGACCTCTCCTGACTACATACCCGAAATATGTAAGACCCCCACACATCTGTCAGTTTGCCGCACCTTGGGGCCTTGTGTGTTGCGATGAGGCTGAAAAGCTATGCCACCGGTATCTCAGATACCAGCAGGGTTACCCATGGTGGACAGGTTTCAGCTGAGCTTCCAGACTAAGATAGACTAGGGAGTAGGCACCTGTGAACCACTCCCGAAACAAATAGCCATTGAAAACCCTATGGATAGCAAATGTCAAACATATTTACTTAGTTATTAATATTTTCTCTTAAAATGCTTGGGTTTGTAGTTATTTCTCTTTTCTCACTCTGTATTTGGCTAATTCTAACCTTTTCTCTTTTTCCTTAATACTTGCTAGATACTTGGCCTTCCTAGTAATCCTTTTGTAGAACCTTTAAAATATCTTTTATTTGTTTGTTTTGTTTTTTTGAGGCAGGGTCTCACTATGTAGTCCAGACTTGCCTGGAACTTGCAATCCTCCTGTGTCACCCTCTTGAATATTTTGTTTTTTATTATTGTTTTCAATTTTTTCACAGCACCAGGGGTTGAACCCAGGGCCTTGCATAAGCCAGGGAAGCACTGTACCACTGAGCTGCATGTCCAACCTTTGTTTTTATTTTTTATTTTGAAACAGTGTCCTGCTGAATTGTGCAGGCTGCCCCTGTCCTCGAATTTGTGATCTTCTTGTCTCAGCCTCCCAAGTTGCTGGGATTAAAGTGCCCAGCTATGTTGTTATGTTGTTGCCTATTTCATTGATTTTTCACTTGTTTTTTATGGGTTTTTTTTTTTGTTGTTGTTGTTGTTGTGTTGTTGTTGTTGTTGTTGTTGAAGACAAGGTCTTGCTGTGTAGCCCAGGCTGGCTTTGAATTTGTGTTGAACCTCCTGCCTCGGCCTCACAATGCTGGGATTATAGGTGTGTACCACCACGCCCAGCTTTATGCTCTTTAGTTTCAACTTTCAAGTTCTCGTTATCTAAAAAATGTATTTAAAGAGATGGGTTTTTTCCAATTTTTTCTTTGGCTCTGTTCTATAGAATTTTGGTTTAAACTTTTTGGTTTTGTTTTGTTTTTTGAGACAAAGTCCAGGCTAGGCTGAACTTGCATCAATCTTCCTGCCTTTGCCTCCTGACTGATGGGATTATAGTTGTGCACCACCACACCTGGCCTGCTTTAATGTTTTCAATGTCGAATATATACATAGAGCCCATATATTATATAATTTCATTTATGTTTTTCTCATAAACATAATGGTTATTTAGTATGTCCTTCCTTTCATTGAGTGTATATTTGTCTGAAATACCTTTTCTTTCTTTTCTTTTTTCTTTTTTTGTTTTTTTCAAAACAGAGTCTCACTGTGTAGTCCAGGCTGACTCAAACTCAAGATCCTCTTGCCTCAGCTTCCCAAATGCTGCAATTATAGGCACATGCCACCATATCTGGTTTGCTCCTTATTCTTTTTTTTTTTTTTTTTTTTTTTTTTTTTGCAGTACTGGGGGTTGAACCCAGGACCTCACGCCTGCATGCTCTGCAAGTGCTGGACCACTGAGCTGCGCCCTCAGCCCATTTTTTTAGTTTATTTGAGACAGGGTCTCACTAAATTACTCAGACTGCCTCTGGTCTCGAACTTGCGATCCTCCTGCCTCCTCCTTCCAAGCCGCTGGGATTACAGGCGTGCGCCACCGCGCCCGGCTGTTTGCTCCTTATTCTTAAAGGATTCATGTTCTTTTCTATTATATAATAATGTCTCAATAAATATTTTATGAAGCAAACAAATGAAGAAATGAATGAATGAATGATTTGTCCTTTTATTCATTACAGTGTAGCACCATGTGGCCTCTGGGCCTAAATTACCATTTTTCAAATGATAATTAATAAATCTATGGCAAATTTCTCAATAATGTAATCACTGGGAAACTACTCTGGATGAATGTTTTGAAAAATGCCATTTGTTAAACATTCACGTTTACAAATCTTGTCCTACTTGATATACATCATCTTAAAGCAATATAATGATAAACATGCTGTTGTTTCTATTTTACAGAAGAGAAATTTAAGGTCCTCAGTCATATCAAAGCTAGGACGTTTTAAAGATTCAACCCAAATCTGTCTGTGTTTGAAACTAATGCTACTTCTAGTAATCCATAATGGTAATAAGACTGGATGGCTGACTAGATTTTTGCTACCTATCAGCTGAATGTGGGCTGGGATTTAGCTCAGTGGGTAGAGCGCTGCGCTGCAGTCTCTGAGGTCCAGAGTTCAATTCCCAGCACCGCAAAAATGGGAGAAGGGCCTGGCAATCCACTCCCAAGGCAATCCCGAAACAGTCAGCCATTGAAAACCCTATGAGGGTCGCTATGAGTCGGATACCGACTCGATGGCACCTAACAACAACATCAGCTGAATGTTTCTGGGTCAGCTCTCAACTAGATTGCTGTATTAGTCCATTTTCTATTGCTATAACAAAACACCTGAAAATCGACATGTTATTTTTAAAAAAAGGTTTATTTAGCTTATGATACTGGTAGCTGGAAGGTCCAAATAGCATGCCACTGGCTTGATGAAGGCCACCTGGCTGCATCACAACATAGGGGAGAAACAGAAAGAGAATAGGCCATGTGCAGAAGGAATCAAGCAGTGAGACAGCTTACTTTGTAACAACCAACTCTCAGGATAATTCACCTAGATCTCATGAAAACTACAGTAACCTCTTCCAAATATGAGACCCTCAGTGATCTAATTACCTGCTGGTAGACCCCTACCTCTTAAAGGTTCCACCACCTCTATGATACACTGGGGACCTACTTGCCAGCACATGATACCCTAAGGGGATACTATCTCCAGACTATAGCAATTGCCTTCCTCAGAAAAGAGGGGAAAAAAAGAAAAAGAAAAGAAAACCTCTAAATCCCCAACCACAATGCTTCCTGCAGATGGGGCACATTAACCTCATGTCAAACTTTTCTAGATATAAAGACCAAAGCTACATCCCATGTATTCTGAGATTTTCTCTTGAATCTTGCTGTCGTGCTGGATCTCTACACCTAAAACTATGCAAAATAAAGTACCACATTGCTCCCACTGTATCAGTAGAAAGGAAACTTTCCATTGTGAATTTTAAAAATAAACCTAATGGGATTTCTCTTTTAATGCTCATGGTTTCCCTGAATATTTAGAATATAAAAAGAATATCTACCTTTCCATGTTGTTGTTGTTAGGTGCCGTTGGTTCAGATCCAACTCATAGCAATCCTATGTACAACAGAACGAAACACTATCTGACACTGTGCCATACCCAGCACTATGCCAGTGCCTCTCTGCTTATTCATTGGATTTTTGATGGCTGATTGTTTCAGAAGTGGGCTGCCAGGTCCTTCCCCCAAGAATACCCCACCTGGTATTCCCAGGCAGTCTCCCACACAAGGACTAACCAGGCCCAACCCTGCCTTGCTTCTGAGATCTGAAGCCAGGGTGGTATGGCTGTAGATCTACCTTTCCATTTTGCCGTTGTTGTTCTTGTTGCTGTTAGGTGCTGTCAAGTAAGTTCTCACTGGCAGGGACCCTATGTACAACAGAATGAAACCCTCCCTGAAACTGTGCCAAGAAAACAATCATTTTTATGTTTAAGCCCATTGTTGCAGTCACTGTGTCAATCCATCTAGTTGAGGGTTTTCCTTTTTTTCATTGACCTGCCACTCTCCCAAACATGATGTCCTTATCCAAGGATTGGTCCCTCCTGAAAACATGTCCAAAATACGTAAGATGCAGTCTAGCCATTCTTGCTTCCAAGGAGGACTCTGGTTGCACTTCTTCTAGGACAGATCTCTTGGTTCTTTTGGTAGTCCATAGTATATTCAATATTCTTCTCCAGCATCATAATTCAAAAACATCAGTTTTTCTCCTATCTCCCTTATTTGCCATCCAGCTTTCACAGCCACATGATGTGACTGTTCTATTGTACATAGGGCGATTATGAGTTGGACCTGACTCAACAGTACTCAACAACAAGAGAAGAAAAAGAAATGAAGTAAGCCAAGCAGTTTCCCTAGCTTTTTTTTCCTTTTCTTCTTCATATATATATATATATATATATATATATATATATATATATATTTTTTTTTTTTTTTTTTTTTTTTTTTTTTTTTTTTTTTTTTTTTTTTTTTTTGTGGTACTTGGGGGTTGAATCTAGGGACTGGTACATACTTTACAAGTGATCTATCACTAAATGGCATCCCCAAACCATTTTTTTTTTTGAGATAGGGTCTTGCTAAGTTACAGCAGGCTGCCTCTGGCCTGAAACTTGCCATCCTCCTGCCTCTGCCTCCTGAGTCACTGCAATTACAGGCATGCACCACCACGCCAGATTCTTAGCTTTCTTTTGAAAGTTTATTCTGTTATATGTTGTTGTTGTTGTTGTTAGGTGCTGTCGAGTCGTGTCCGACTCATAGCAACCCTCAGAGGGTTTTCAATGACTGATTATTTCGGGATTGCCTTGGGAGTGGGTTGCCATGTCCTTCTCCCATTTTTATGCTGCTGGGAATCGAACTCAGGACCTCAGAGACTGCAGAGCTGCGCTCTACCAACTGAGCTAAGTCCCAGCCCCATTCTGTTATATAGGATATGGAAAAAAAATCCCATAAAGAGAACTGTGGCCTCACTGACAATGACAGAGTTTGAAGTTTAGGAGCCTGAGAAGGATTGAGATAACAGGGTAGCATTTGTACAGGCTGGGGGCTACACAGGAAAACAACTCCGGAAATCCACATAGGGTACTCTTGAATCTTTGCTATTATTAAGATGCTTAAAGGGTAAAACTTTGAAGGTTGGACAAATAGAAATGAAGGAAGCTGGCAAATGAACAATTTCTAGAGCTTTCTGGAGTTATGGGACACTATAGTTTCCATCATCCAGAATACAGAGACCTTGCTGATTACTAGGGGCATCAATAAAAATCTCCAAAAGACCACACCTTAGTTGTAAAGTAAAATAGTCCTATGGTAGAACCTTAAAAAACACGAAGTCTTGGGTTTGATCCCTAACACCAAAAACAAACAAACAACAAATCCAAAAAACATAAATAAGACCTGGAGTTATCACACTGAACCGTAAACAATTTAACTACTTTTTAGGACAAAGCATAAGATTTATTAAAGAAAAACAAAAAAACTCATTCAACCACATAAAATTCACAATATCCAGCATGTAATTAAAAATGCCCAGACCTGGCAGCAAGTAGGAAAATACGACAAAATTAGTAACATCAGGAATAAGAGATAGCATTGCTACAGGTACTATAAATATTAAAAGGATAATAAGTAGATAAAGTATTATGAACCCTTTTATGCCAATATATTTGATCAAATGGACAAATTTCTTTTTCTTTTTTCTTTGTTTTCTTTTCTTTCTTTCTTCTTTTTTTTTTTTTTTCTTTCTTTTTTTCCTTTTATTTATTTCTCTCTGAGACAGGGCCTCACTATGTAGCTTAGGCTGGCCTCAAACTTGTGATCCTCTTGCTTCTGCATACCAGGGGCTGGGGTTACAAGCATATTCCACCACATAATGCTTAAATAAATTTCTTTGTCCACACAGATTGCCAAAACTGGCTTAAGAAAAAGTAGAAAATCTAAATAGTCCTGTTGTTGTTGTTGTTAGGTGCCGTCAAGTCGGTATCCGACTCATAGCGACCCTCTTAGCGTTTTCGATGGCAGACTGTTTCGGGATTGCCTTGGGAGTGGATTGCCAGGTCCTTCTCCCATTTTTGCGGTGCTGGGAATTGAACTCTGGACCTCAGAGACTGCAGCGCAGCGCTCTACCCACTGAGCTAAATCCCAGCCCCAAATAGTCCTGTATCTATTAGAAATTTAAATTTATAATTCAAAATGTTGGGTAAGAGAAAATCCTAAGTCTCTGATGGTTTAAGTGTTGAATTCTACTAAATTGTTGTTGTTAGGTTCCATCAAGTTATCGACTCATAACCACCCTATGCACAACAGGTGAAACACTATTGTCAGTGTTTCTGTGCTGTTCATAGAATTTTCAATGGCAGATTGATTTTTGGAGGTGGGTTGCTGGGTCCATCTCCCAAGCCTACAGCACCTGATGTTTTGCCCATTGTATGTAGGGTTGCTATGAGTTGGACATGGACTGGACAGCACCTAACAACAACAACAATGTGCCCTTTTAGCTTCTTTTCTCCTCAGCCCTTTCTGAATACTAATAATGATTTACACTGACATTTAGCTTAATAGTTATACTTTTAAACTTCATTTGATTCCCAGAATGATTTTGGCAGCATTAAATAGGATTGTTACTCATTTTACAGAAGGCAAAAAAAGTGAGGACCAGTGAGATAATAAGTTTAATGGAAGGTTGAACAGTTTGTAAATACTTAAGAACAGAATTGATAGTTCTTTTCTTAGCTTCTGTATCTTTTTTTATCTATGTATTTTAAATTGTTTAGAGTAAAAAAATCTTACCAAGGAGTAAAAATGAGCTCCACTTATTTGCAAATATAATGATTACCTTTATTGAAAAAAAACACAAAAATTTATGTAAAATTTTGTCTGAATATTTTGGATATTTTACATAGGAATAACATTGAAAGTATAGGATGTAGTTTGGCATGGTGGTGTATGACTATAATCCCAGTACTTCAGAGGCTCAGTCTCAAGTTTAAGGCCAGCCTGGGATACATAAAAAAGGGAGACCTTGCCTCACACAAAAAAAAGAAAAACAGCAGCAGGAGGAGAAAGTATAGGATGTTGCTAGGCATGGTGGTACACAACTGTAATCCTAACACATTGAAGGCTAAGGCAGAAGGATCCCAAGTTTAAGGCCACCCTGGGGTATAGAAAGACTATCTTAAAAAGTTAAAAGAGCCAAGCACCATAGCATACCTCTGTAATCCCAGCAACTACAGAGGCTGATGCAGGAAGAAGATTACAAGTTTGAGGCCAGAGGAAGCCTGCACAATTTAGTGAGATGCTGTCTCAAAAGAAAAAAATATAAAATAAAAAATGTGACTCAGTGGTAGAACACTTGCCTAGCGTGAGCAAGAACCTGGATTCAACCCCTTGGTCCTCAAAAAACAAAAACAAAAATTAAAGTATAAGATATGGGGTTTCAGTAATCGTTGGCTGTCTCAGCAAAATCCAGTCACTTTAGACAGATCAGTCTGGGCCCTAAAATGTCTTTAGGTGGTATGTACTTATCATCAAGGGTCTCCTTTGGTATTCTCTCAACAGCCTCTAATGGAGGGCTGTAAAGAGAAGATTAATTCTTTCTATTCCTGTATATTATAGCTATTATTGTCCCTCCATGCCCTCCTTTCACTTCCCTTACCTACAGCAAAACGTGCCTTTTCTGTTTGAACAATGGTACTATTATTTATAAGATAAGTTAACAAGGGGCTAGGGATGTAGTTTGGTGGTATAGCATATGCTTAGCATGTGCAAGGCCCTAACATTGAAAAAAATCAGTTAACCAAATCACCCTGACATTTCTCCTTATTGCTTCTTTTTTTTTTTTTTTTTCAGTCCCGGGTAATTGAACCCAGGACACTCCACCACTGAACTGCACCCCCAGCCTCCCATTTTTCTTATTTTTTATTTTAAGATAAGGTCTAGCTAAGTCCCCCCGGCTGCCTCTGGCCTCAATCTCTCAACTCTCCTGCCTCAGTTTCCAGAATTGCTAGGATTATATGTATATGCCACAGTGTCTGGTGTCTTTATTGCTTCTGGATTTTGGCTAACCCAATCATATCTGAAAACTAAGCTCTGAAACCATGTCTTATACTTTTCTAAGTTTTTTTAGCCTTAAAAAGTTTTTTAGCCTAAGGAAGCATAGATACTTAGGTTGACTGTGATGCTGAGGACTATGGGGTATGGTAAAGTCATTTATTAATGTTTAGACTGACTTAACATAGCACTTTTTCCTTTAAGTTTCACAATTAATTTGTTTCTATGTCTCCAAATAAAAAGACATGGTTCCTTCCCTGGAGAAGCTCATATTAAAATTTCCAACCAGATAAGTCATGTTCTGTGTTGGATGTGCTAATTAGTGTTCTAGCTATCTTCTGAATGGTCCTCGGGCCTTGCTCCTTTTGTAGATAAAAAATCTCTGTCTCCCTCCACAGAGTCTTGTACTCAGTGTGCTCTGTTCTCTCTGAAGCATGAGACATAAGCCGCATTCCTGATATAGCTCTGCAAACCTTGCAATATCACATATATATTTTTCCACATATATGCAAAATATATGTATATATACATCTCTTCTTCCTTTCAGTTTCAGGAAGAAGAAACTAATATTCTTGGACCACTGTCTCTGTGCCAGGTGCTTTTCCATACACTTTGCTTTGCTGTAATCCTCACAATTCCATAATATATCAGTCAGTTCTGGAATCTTCAATAAAGCCATGTCAGGTAGCTCATGCCTTTAATCCCAGTGACGTGGGAGGCTCGCGAGTTTTGAGGCCAGAGGCAGCCTGTGTAACTCAGTGAGACTCTGTCTCAGCATTAAAAAAATAGAAAAATGGGCTGGGGACGCAGCCCAGTGGCAGAGTATTTGCAAAGCCTGTTCGAGACCCTGGGTTCAATCCCCAAATCCAAAAAAAAAAAAAAAAAAATCTTAAATAGATATGTGATAGCACAAAGAAGACTGATTTTGGAACCATGGAGAATGAGATTTTAATTCTGAAACTGGGAATGGTGGCTCATGCCTGTAATCCCAGCCACTAGGCAGGAGGATCCAGAGTTCAAGGCCAGAGGCAACCTGTGCAATTTAGCAAGACTGACTCAAAATAAAAAGTTAAAATTGGGCTAGGGATACAGCCCAGTGGTAGAATACTTGCAGAGCATGTGTAAAGCCCTGGGTTCAATGCTCCAGTACCAAAATAGTAGTAGTAGTAGCAGTAGTAGTAGTAGTAGTAGTAGTAGTAGTAGTAGTAGTAATTCTGGCACAGCCACTTAATGTCATTACTAGTTCATTCATTCCTTTCTTCATTTATTTACTAAAGTTTTTATTGAACTCCTAGACATTCAAACTTGTGATAGGCAATGAGGATGAAGAGGTGAATTAAACATAATCCTTGTTTTCAAGGCCCTCATATTGAGGAGTACAGCAGAGAAGAGGAAAATTCTTGAATAGATTGTATTAGTCAAAGATAGAGCTTTCTTTTATGAAGCTTTTATGATTTTTCACAATTTAAGTAGTCTTATGGGTTCCTCATCTATAAATTAGGAAAAATTATACCTTACTTCCAGACCAAGTGGGTGGCTCACAAAAGGTATTAATATTGTAGAGTCAGATATTCCAGGGAAAGGTTTTTGGGTGACTTCCCTTCTTCTTTTTGTAAACTAAAAGCAATAAGTGATCATTTAACAAACTGTACTTGAAGGCTTGCTGTTATTGTTGTTAGGTGCTGTTGAGTCAGGTCCTACTCAAAGTGACCCTATGTACAACAGAATAAAACACTCCCAGACACTATGACAAGCACACGATCTTTTTTATGTTTAAGCCCATTGTTGTCAATCCATCTAGTTGAGGGTCTTCCTTTTTTTGTTGACCTACCATTCTCCCAAATATAATGTCCTTCTCTGGGGATTGGTCCCTCCTGACAAAATGTCCAAAATATGTAAGACCCAGTCTATCCATCCTTGCTTCCAAGGAGCACTTCAGTTGCGTTTCTTCTAGGACAGATCTGTTGGCTCTTTTAGCAGTCCATGATATATTTAATATTTGTCTCCAGCACCGTTATTTAAAAGCATCAATTCTTCTGTCTCCCTTATTCACAATCCAGCTTTCACAAGCATATGATGCAATTGAGAATACCATGGCATAAGTCAAGGACACCTTCATCTTCAATGTGACATCTTTACTTTTCAACACTTTAAAGAGATCTTTGTAACGGCTTTTCCCAATGCAATGTGTCTTTTAATTTCTTGACTGCTGGTTCTGTGGGTGTTGATTGTAGAACCAAGTAAAGCAAAATCTTGGACAACCTCAATCTTTTCACCATTTATCATGAAGTTGCTTTCTGACCCAGTTGTTACAATTTTTTATTATATATTTATATATTTATTTATTTATTTATTTATTGCAGTACTGGGGATTGAACCCAGGGCCTCGCACTTTCATGCTCTGCAAGTGCTGGACCACTGAGCTACACCCTCAGCCCATTTTGTTTTTTACTTTTTGAGACGCGGTCTTGCTAAATTACGCAGACTGCCTCTGGACCTCGAATTTGCGATCCTCCTGTCTCCGCCTCCAGAGTTGCTTGGAGTATAGGCATGCACCACCGCGCCCAGCTACAACTTTTTATTTTCTTGATGTTGAGGTGCAATCAATACTGAAGGCTGTGTTCTTTGATCTTCAGTAAATGTTTCAAATCCTCTAATTTCAGCAAGCAAAGTTGTATATCTACATAACACAAGCTGTTAATGAATCTTCCTCCAATCCTGATGCCACGTTCTTCATAAAGTCCAGATTCTCTTATTATTTTCTCAACATAGAGATTTAAAAACTACAGTGAAAGGGTACATCCCTGATGCCCACCTCTCCTGACTTTAAACCAGGTAACATTTTCTTGTTCTGTTCAAATGACTGCCTCCTGGTTCATGTATAGATTCCTCATGAGTACAATTAAGCGTTCTGGTATTCACATTCTTAACAGTGTTATCCATTTTGAAGGCTTACAATTCATTGTAAGTATATGCTTACATAATTTTATTATAATAATCGTAGATACGAATAAAAATCATGCCAAACCTCACAGTCATAGAAAATCAATTTGCCACCCTTGCTTCCCCGGCTTCTTCCATGTTACAAAGCTATATCCTTACATAAGCACTGTATTCTCTCTCTCTTTTTTTTTGCGGTACTGGGACTTGAACCCAGGGCCTTGCATCTGCATACTTTGCAAGTGCTGGACCACTGAGCTGCACCCCCAGCCCATTATTTTTACTTTTTTGGAGACAGGGTCTCGCTGAATTACGCAGACTACCTCTGGTCTTGAACTTGTGATCCCCCCCCCCCAACTCCTGAGCCGCTGGGATTACAGGCGTACACCACCACGCCCCGCATAAGCACTGTATTCTTACACAAACTCTCATTCCTGCTACGCACTGGGATGCCAAAAAATGTATACATAAAAGAGTATGCACATTTTAAAGAGATATTATCCATGTATTACTTTTCAATGTTGAATTGAATTATAATAGCAACGTGTAGTATGATGTTCACTCAAAAGATGGTATTAATTACCCAGGCACAGTTGCTCGTGCCTGTAACCCCACCCATCTTGGGAGGCAGAGGCAGGAGGATTGAAGGTTTGAGGCCAGAGGCAGCCTGCATAATTTAGTGAGACTCTGACTCAAGATAAAAAATAAAAAGTGGGCTGGGAGGCAGCTCAATGGTACAACACTTGCAAAGTATGCGTGAGGTTCTGGGTTCAAGCCCCAAGTACTACAAAGAAAAATAAATAAGATGGTATTAATCAAATGAACGCTAGCACCCCTGTGTGACAAGTAAGATAGTTGTCCTTGGAGGAGTACAAGACTATTTTTAAGTAGTATTTAAAGTTTGAGAATGTTGTGGAAGTACAACAACAATGGAGGTGTGAGTATATAACAGAACCTCCATCATACATAACAATTACACAAATTTGTGACAAGTTTGAGACAAACTACTGTGTGTCTTGTGCACAAAGGAAAATCTAAGAGGTCTCACACAGCAAAATATCCTGCTTCTTCTGTAGTAACCACGTTGAGCAAAAGTTAAAGGTGAATTGCATTCATCTTTTGCTATTGGTATATATTGAGTATTACAATTTTAATAGAGTGTTTTCCTTTAAATGAGTATGTTTTTGGCACCCTCTGTATAGACACGTGTATCAACATACACTCATATAGATTGTATATAATATGTATACATATATAAGAAAAGAGAGGGAGAGGGAGAGGGAAGGGGAGGAAGAGAGAGAGAGAGAGAGAGAGAGAGAGAGAGAGGGAGAGAGAGAGAGAATCAGTCTTATTATCAGTTTAGTCTGGCCTCTGTCTCCTGTGCTCAAAGGTTCTTCTGGCCTCAGCCTCCCTAGTAGCTGGGACTACAGGCAGCATAGCTGTAAACTATTTAATTGACTGGAATCTTGAAATTTTCTTACTCAGTTCCATATTGATTCATATTTCTTTTGAGAGGCAGAATTATTCAATATAAAGAAAACTTTGAAAAGAGATCTCAGGTATGAAAGTGAACCTTTTACAAAATGACCTTGAGTGAGTTATTTAACCTCTCTGAAGAAAATAAAAATAATATTTAAAAAAATCCTTTCTGAAACTCTCCTTCCTTCCCCTTCTCCCTTCCACTCCCCACTTCCCTCTCTCTGTGTTAGGGTTGAATCCAGGTCCTCAGGCATGAGTAATTTAGTACCGAGCTAAATCCACACCCCTTGCAACTGTTTCTGTGACTGGCTTAAAGAAAGTAAATTTTTAAAAAATTTGTTTGTTTGTTTATTTATTTATCTATTGTTTTAGACTAAGGATTTCGCTATGTGTTGTTCTGGCTTGCCCAGATAAAATTTGTAATTACAAATATGTAAGGTGGTAAGCATCTTTCACACATAAAGCTCGTTTAATTTTTTGTGTTACAGTATTTCCTTAGGATAAGGCCTCCTAAATGGGGATTGCTGGGTCAGAGTACAAATACTTTTATGACATTTAGAAATAACATCTCAAATCGTGTTCCAAGTTTCCTTCAATTACACAGCTTCCAGCAATGGATTGCGTTACATATTGTATCAGATTCCCTAGGCATGTTATCTGAAATCTTTCTAGTCGATTGTTTTAATCCTCTTTCTGTGACTTTGAACATCTTCCCATTTCGAACAGCAGGACTTGTCAGTGGGACCCAGCCACGTGGGCTGCCGCTGTGTTTTCCGACTACATCTCCCAAGGTGCTCCGCGGGCGCGCCGACAGGAAGTGCCCGGAGCATCTCCCGCCTCCACGCCAAGGCGAGGAGGTTCTATCCGGGGCCTTGGCGCTTCTCTTTCCTTTCGCGCCGGTTGCCGCTGCGGAGCGCGGCGGGTCCATGTGCGCAGTGAGTGGCGCTATTCCTGTTTCAGTAGCACCCGTTTTTCGGGTTTAACCGAGTCCGTGCTGCGATGGACCCCAACACCATTATCGAGGCCCTGCGGGGCACCATGGACCCAGCCCTGCGTGAGGCCGCGGAGCGCCAGCTGAATGAAGTAAGGACGCCCGGCTGGCGGCGGCGGCGGCGGCGGCGGCGGCGGCGGGCGGGCAGGCGGACTGGCAGGCCGTGCCTCCGGGCCTGGCCAGAGGCGAGGACCGCGTAGTGTAGGGGCCCAGCTGGAGGGGTGGGGCGGAGACCTGACGGCCGCGCCTGGCCTGGCCGCTTCTGTCTGGTGCGGCGGCGCCAAAGCCGCCTTTGCGTCGGATCGCGAGGTGGGCCTCTGGCTGCAGTCTGGGCGTGAGGAGCCGGCCGGGCGAGGCGGGCGTGACGGGGTGGACACATGGTCGGCTCAGGCGGCCGGCCGTCCTTTTGCTCACTCCCAGATCGGTCCTCGCGCCCAGGAGGGGACGAAACTCGCCGGGAGGGTTTTCAGACGTTTCCGAGACCAGCCTCGCCAGCGATGAGTCTGGAGGGACTCCTGGGAATGCTGACTGGGCCACTGGGGGCTTTGCCTGTCAGCCTTGTCTCTTCTCTGGGCTGATCAGTGGCCTGACTCTTTGAGCACAACTTCTCGCCCGCAAGCTACTAGGGACAGCTTCCAGATGCATGCCTGCACCTCCTTGGGGTAGTGCGGGTTACACATAAGAGCCCGGTTTCTGCTTTTCTACTGTCATAATGCCACCGTTGAGAGGCAAGGTGATATAGTGGAAAGGGTCAGGTGAAGTGCACCCCTCTAGGTATAGCTGCACCACTGATTTCTTGAGTGACCTTGGGCAAGTCGCTTAACCTCTTAATCCTGAGTTTTACCCATTCATAAAATTAGGGCCTTGGGTTGCTGTGATGGTCAAGTGAGATATTATAAGTCTGAGTGCCTTGAAACGTGCCACGCTCTAGATCATTTCAGATAATGCATTTACTGAGGTGAGGGTTAACTTCTTTTTCTCCCACATATTTTGCGGAGCACCCTCTGGGAAACAGCATTTTTTACATGGATATTCCTGTTGTACTGTTTTCATCATCGTTCATTGTTTCTAAACCTTGTAGTTTTATTTACCAGTAAGTATTTTAAAGGTTGCTGAAAGTGCCTTTGTAACCTGTAGTTAGTAACTGTATTTTGATACACTATTGAATCTGTCTGTTTTAGTGAGGTTTAGTGTACATTTTTTAACTTAAAAAGAAGCCCCACTTTAAAGAAGAAATGGAGTTATGCTCCTCTTAGCTGGTAGGTGAATAATCTCTAAGCATTATTTATATTGACTTAGCAGAAGCAGCAGGGATACTATATATTAAACAATTTCAGTGTACACTGCTGTATTAGAGATCCCATGTCCTCAAAGAATGTAAAGTTCAGTAAGACCATGTACAGTTCAGACAAATTAAGTGTAAAATTATTTCAAAATACAAAGTAAATCATGTGTAAATGAGCTCATCATTATACTAAAGGATGATAGCATGACCAAATTCTTAGACTCAAAGTCACCTTGGGAAGAGCTTAGATTTCTTTTATTGTTATTTATTTATTTATTTATTTATGTATTTTTTGTGGTGCTTGGGGGTTGAACCCAAGGCCTGGCACATACTTAGCAAGTGCTCTACCACTGGGCTGCATGTCCAGCTTATTTTTTAATTTTTATCTTAAGTCAGGGTCTTGCAGAATTACCCAGGTTACCTGTGACCTCAAACTTGGGATCCTCCTGCCTCTGCCTCTTGACTCACTGGGATTACAGGCGTGCACCACTATGCCAGGTTTATATCTTTTAGAAACATTCTCACTTTGAACTGTTACTAAACTATGGAGTTATTGATCCCTTTTTAAAATTTTTGGATAGTCAGGGGTTGAACCCAGGGCCTTACACATACTTTCCAAGTACTCTACCCCTGGGTTGAACACCCAGTCCATTTTTAATTTTTTATCTTAGGACAGGGTATTGCTAAATTACTCAGGCTACCTACCTCTGGCCTCAAACCTGTGATCCTACTGCCTCCACCTCCCCTGGGATTTCAAATGTGAGCCACCAAAGTGCCTGTCCACTACTTCTTGTTTTGATTTGTGGTAGACCTGCATTTAAATCAACGTTACTTGGCTTATGAAGTTCTGGTGCTTAGAAAAAAGTACTGGTAAGCTTAGAAAACCTGAGAGTTTCATCATACTGATTTCAGCCTTTTTGCTCTAATAGCACATTATTTTGACTAAATATACTTGCATGTAATTATAAAAATTACTACTTGAAAGAATTGATTCCCTTCTACAAAAATTGGGTAAATAATTCTCCAGATTTGAAATTCATTTATTCTGCAAGCAGGTATTGCATGTCTAGTTATATGCACTAACATAATAAATACCTGGGGTTAAGTACTTCACAGGCTAGGTTTTAGAAGATAAATAATCAAAATAGTACTAAAAGCTTTTTGTACTTAACCATTAGCTTACATTTCTGTGATTTTTTTGCTATTTACATTTCCCAAATGTCTGTCAATTACTGCATTCAGATTTTTTAGCAATTTTCCTAAGGCAATTTTTCTTTTAGAATATATTTACACTCTGGCTGTGCCCTGTCACATTTCCCTGTAATCCCAGCAGTTCAGGAGACAGAAGCAGGAGAATTGTAGATTCAAGGCCAGAGGCAGCCTGAGTAGTTTAGTGAGACCCTGGGGCTGGGGGCAGCTTATTGGTAGAACACTTGCAAAGTATGCAGCACCAGGCCCTGGATTCAACCCCCCAGTACAGGTAAAAGAAAATAAATAATATTTGTTCTATCTGTAATCTTTATTTTCATTTAATTCACTGCTTTCTTCTTTCTCCTTTCATTTGAATATGCTTTGTACTTACTTTTGACAGAACCTTGATTTAAGAAACATTTCAGATAATTGTTTTTTCCAGTGCTTGAGCTAGAACCCAGGGCCTAGGCAAGTGCTCTACCACTGAGCCACCTCCCCAACTCCACATAAGTCTTGAAGGATGTGGAAGTAACATTTTATTTTTGAGAGGCACTTGCTTTCCAGATGATAAGATGAGCAGTCATCTGTCTTTCACTGAAGCTATATTTTGGCTCATCTAGTTAAAAAGATCTTTGACATTTAAATGAATCTCTTCTTCACTGAATGAAGTAATCATTGACTGTAAAAATTATAAATGTTTTCAAAGTTTTTATAGATGTTTTCACAACAAAACAGTGCTCTGGCCTTGGAAGTTTTGCGTTTAGCTTTTGCATCTGTCTGGAACTTCTTTCATTATCTCTCTTACTTGTTCTGATTTTCTTATATCTCTGTTCTGATGTCAGCTTATTACACAGGAGTTCCCTACCATACTCCCCATCTCCCTTTGCTTGCCCTTCTCTGTTGCACTGATTTGTCATATATTTTTTACTTATTTCCACCCTCCCATAATTTTTAAGTTTCCTGAGGTCAGGAATTATCTTTTGTTTCTATTACCTTCTGATTTGTAGATGTTAGACTTTGTTTACTGACTTGTTGTAGTAAATAACAGTAGATAGGGCTGAGCTCTTTTACCTCAAGGATGTTTAGGTTATTTATTTATTTTTATATTATATATAGATAAAATTTAGATGTCATTAAACTGTTAAAGCCCACAGTAAGGACTCTGTTTTTGGCAGGTATTTTCTTTTCCTTTTCTAGGGGACAGGGCCTAACTATGTAGCGCAGACTGGCCTTGAACTCAGGATGCTTCTGCCTCAGCCTCCAGCATGGTGAGATTATAGGTATGCACCACTATGCCCAGCCTTGGCAGATATTTGCAAGTCACTTTGAACTTAGTGTTCCCCACTGACTTACTCTGTAATCTGTTGTATATTCTGATGCCTGGTGGTTTTGTTTTGTGCTTGGACTACTCTTATAATTTTGGGACTAATTGTCACTTCCTAGTTGTAGATAGCTTCATGTAACAAGCTTTGCCTTTAAGACTGGAAGATAATTGAAAAGGTACAGGTGTTCTTAGACATATAATTGAAAGCCCTTTAGACTTTTTGGTGGTTTGTTTGTTTGTTTGTTTGGTGCTGGGGAGTTGAACCTGGGGCCTCACGCCTGCTTTTTATAATCATTCAACCACTGAGCTTTATATTTTGAGACAAGAACTTTATATTTTGAGACAAGAACTAAGTTACACAGGCTGACTCTGGTCTCAAACTTGAGATCCTCCTGAATTGCTGGGATTAAAGGTGTGTGCCACCATGGCCAGCGATTTTTTTTTTTTTTTTAAATACTACTGAAAAGTTTTGTACACTCCCCCAAGGTATGCGTGGGAGATTGGTTCTAGAACCTCTGAAAATACCAAAATACCAAGGATGCTCAATTCTCTTATACAAAATGAGGTAGTGTTTGCTTATAATCTATGCACAACATCCTGTTATCCTCCCCACCCTCCCACCTTGGACGTGAGGGAGCAATGCTGGGGATTTAACCCAGAGCCTTATGCATGCTAGGCAAGTGCTCTACCACTGAGCTACACCAGACCCTTTATACTTTAAATCTTCTCTAGATTACTTATAACTCCTAATAAAATATAAGTGCTATGTATAGAGTTGTCATAGTGTATTATTTAGGAAATAATGACAAGAAAATAAGGTCTATACATGTTCAAGTACATTCCCCCCACCCTGAGTATTTTCAGTCTACCCTTTATTGAAATCAAGGATATAGAACCTCCAAGCATCAGCTTCCTTATGTATATAATGAAAATAGTAATAGTACCTGTCATTGTGTTATATGGGTTGAGTGACATGGTATGTAAAAAAATCTGGGAAAGTAGATAGGACCATGGCATGTTCCTGTAATCCCAGCAACTCGGAGGCGGAGGTGCAGGCGGAGGCAGAGGCAGGGCATTGCAAGTTTGAAGCCAGAGGCAACCTGTGTAATTTAGCAATTCCCTGACTTAAAAAATGAAAAATGAGATGGGGTACAGCCCAGTGGTAGAGCATTGGCAAAGTATGTGTGAAGCCCTTGGTTCAACACCCAGCTACCAAAAATGAAAAAAAAATCTGGGAAGCTGGTATCAATAAGTCCTCCCATATTATTTGAATTACAGAATATGTGCCAGTTGATTAATAAATTCAAAATGCCATTATAGTTTGTTTCCTACCTCAGTCTACTATCTTAGTAGTTATACATCTCAGTGAAAAATGATTCACTGGACACTGAGATCACTGGTAGGAACCATTATTATCATATGAAAATTGGCACAGTTATAGCCACACAGTGCCTGGTGCATAATAATCTCACAGAAAATATTTCTTCAATGAAGAAAGACTTAAGTATTTGAATAAAAGTGTTAAGAAAACTCATCTTTGGAATCTTTAAAGTAGATTTGTGTTATAGTGATCTGTCATTTCATTTGAATGCCATACATGTAAACTCACCCTCCCACCGCATGCTGAGAGTTGAACCCAGGGCTCTGTACATGCTCAGGGAGCACTCTACAACTGAGTTTCCTCCTCAGCCATGTAAAAACTTGAAAAAGTTGATTCTTAATTAGATCTTGATGTTGTCACAGTTTACTTATTCATTTTTGTTTCACTATTCTCTTTTGTTCTCCTGATTATCTGTTTACCATAACTCTTTTCCTGTTTAAAATCTTTTCTCCTCATCTCTGGGTTTAAGTCTTTTAAGGTCTAAAATGAATTTTTACAACCAGGCTCAGTGGTGCACGGCTGTAATCCCAGCAACTAGGGAGGTAGGGGCAGGAGGATCTCAAGTTTGAGGCCAAAGGCAGCCTGTGTAATTTAAGAAAACCTTGACTCAAAATAAATAAAAAATGGGCAAGGGGTGTAGCCCAGTGGTAGAGCACTTGCAAAGTATATGTGAAGCCCTGGGTTCAATCCCTAACTGCTGCAAAAAATAAAAGAAAGTGGGGGGAATTTTAATAGTTTGTCAAATTACAATTAATGTTTCAACATAATCTTGAAGCAATCTTTTTTTTTGTTGTACTATCTTGCAGTTGTAAATACTATTAAAGGGTGAAAGGTTAAAGGAGATGGAGAATGGAATTGGGATTATTGAAGAATTTTAAGGAGATTAATTAAGAGTGAATGTTGGCCGGGCGTGGTGGCGCATGCCTGTAATCCTAGCGGCTTGGGAGGCAGTGGCAGGAGGATCACAGGTTCGAGACCAGAGGCAGTCTGCGTAACTTAGTGAGACCCTGTCTCAAATAAAAGTAAAAATATGGGCTGAGGGTGCAGCTTGGTGGTCCAGCACTTGCAGAGCATGCAAGCGCAAGGCCCTGGGTTCAACCCTCTAGTACCGCAAAAAAAAAAAAAAAAAAAAGAGTGAATGTTGAGGTTATCTGGTTTGATGACATGAGACAGTACAGAGTTGTTTAGAAAGGTGGTTTTTTTGTTAGAGCTAGCAGCTTTTAAATGAATATTAGAAATGTTGTGTCTTTATGTCTCTTGCTTCAGTTCTCTGGTTCTTTGACTGGTAGAATACAAAAACTTGAAGAGGAGACTAGGCTCAAAATTAGTGCCAGCATCCAGAAGTTACATTTGTACTTTGACTCACATAAAAAAGATCTATTGTGGCCTGGGCGCAGTGGCACACACCTGTGATCCCAGCGGCTGGGGAGG
Organism: Pedetes capensis; assembly: GCA_007922755.1. Taxonomy (NCBI): domain Eukaryota; kingdom Metazoa; phylum Chordata; class Mammalia; order Rodentia; family Pedetidae; genus Pedetes; species Pedetes capensis. Next base: position 219,240 of record VMDO01000799.1, on the reverse strand, counting down.
TGGTGGCAGGAGGATCACAATTTCAAGACCAGGGGAAGTCTGTGCAATTTAGCGAGACCCTGTGTCAAAAAAGTGGAAAAAAAAAAAAAAAAGGACTGGATGTGCAGCTCAATGATCCAGCACTTGCACAGCATGCAAGTGTGAGGCCCTGGGTTCAAACCCCAGTACCACACACACACACACACACACACACACACACACACACACACACACAGAAAGGTCTATTGTGTAGCATCTTCTGGGACCTATCTCAGTGTTTGCCAAATTGTTGAGAATACGGTAATTACCCAATTTTTAAAGTTTTGTGATAAAGGTTGATGCTAGTAATGTTTTTACTCATTTATTTTTAAAATTACTGTGAAAATATGAAGAGAGCTCTTTTCTTTCTTTTCATTCTTTCTTTGTTTCTTATTTGTTTACTTATTTATATGAGACAGGGTCTTGCTGTATAGCCCATGCTGGCCTGGAACTGTGTAGACAAGGCTGTCCTTGAACTCATGTATATCTTCCTGTCTCAGCCTCCCACATGCTGGGATTTTAGACATGCATTACCACACCTGGCTTGAAAATTCTTTTTACCCTTTACTGGTATCATGGGGTCCAAAAAGACCCTTGAAGTTTTTAAAATTCCTAATTGTCACACAAACATGTTCCATGTAAACTCAGTATGTCCAAACTTGGGACAGGTACCAGACCCCACCATACCAATTACAGTTGCATATAATTTTTCAGTTGTGTGATGGATCTCATGAAAATTGTCGCTTTTATAATTTTTAGGATCTCTACATGATAAAATGATAAGGATGTTTTTATTATGATAGTTTTTGTTTGATTTTTATTGTCCTTTTAAAAACTGATTGGATTTTTTCTTTACAGTACTTGAGGGTTGAACCCAGGACCTTGCACATACTTTGCAAGTTCTCTAGCACTGAGTTGCACTCTTACCCCCCTTTTTATTTTGACACAGGGTCTCACAGTTGCACAAGCTTGCCTCTAGCTTGGAACTTGTGATCCTCCTGTCTCCACCTCCTGAGTTGCTGGGATTACAGGCATGTACCACTACACCTGGCTTGTTTTTTGCTTTTTATTTTGAGATAGGGTCTCCCTAAATTACACAGGCTGCTTCTGTTCTCAAATATGTAGTCCTCCTGCTTCAGCCTCCTGAGTCACTGAGATTACAGGTGTGTTTTACCATGCCTGGCTTGATTTAGAATTTTTTAAATGTCTTAAACTTTTTAGATTTTTTGATAATAATTATTGTTACTCAAATAAATATTATATTAATAACTTTTGAAAAGTGCTTCAGTTCATTTAACAACATAATTAAACTTTAAAAGCAAATATCTTTTTTTTTTTTTTTTTTTTTCAGTACTGGGGGTTGAACCCAGGGCCTCGCGCTTGCATGCTCTGCAAGTGCTGGACCACTGAGCTGCACCCCAGCCCATTTTTTTTCTTTTTGAGACAGGGTTTCACTAAGTCACACAGACTGCACCTGGTCTCGAATTTGCGATCCTCCTGCCTCCGCCTCCCCAGCCGCTGGGATTACAGGCATGCACCACTACACCCGGCAAAAATCAACTATCTTCAATAATAGAAGGGTTTTTGCTTTGTGGTCTTGGAAGACCCCACGAACCGTTGTCTGTCAATTAAGTTGATGATACCAGTTAAGCACTACTATGAGATAGTTTGCTAAACTCAGAAATACCAGAAAGTTGTTAGAAAACAATCAGTGTTTAAAAGAATGGTTTTTCATTTGAAGGGTTTATGAATATATTATTTGATCTGTGTTTTGTAATAATAGATTTGGGGCCTCCCCCCTTTTTAAGCAAATTTGTTGAAGTAAAATTTATATACCATAAAATTCACCTATTTTAATTGACAGTAATTTTTTTAGTAGATTTATTGAGTTGTACAGCTATTGCCACAATACAGTTTGGGAGTATTTCTTCCACCCCAGTAATATACCTTGTACCAGTTTATAATTCATTGCCCATCTAAACCCTAGCTGCAAGCAATCACTGTTCTAGTTTCTGTGTCAGTTTTCTTGAAACTTTGATACCCAATATTTAGTATTACATTTTTGAGACAAAGTCTCACTATCTCAGATTGGCCTGGATTTTTTATTTCCTTGATACTTGGGGTTGAACCTAGGGCCTCTCACATACTTTTGCAAGTACTCTACCCCCAGCCCAGTTTTTGTTTTTGTTTTGAATCAGGGTCTTGCTATATTACATAGGCTACCTCTGGCCTCAAACTCACAATCCTCTTGACTCAGCCTCCTGAGTTGCTGGGATTACAGGCATGCACCATAGTGTCCAGCTTGGTCTGGAACTCTTGATCCTCTTCCCCCTGACCCCCAAGTGTTGGGATTACAGGCTTAGGCCACCACTGCCAGTTTAGTGTTACTCTTAAATTCATTTGTTACCTTCTTTGGGAATATGCAGTGCTTCCTCCTTTAGGGATTTCAGCTAGATGGAACTTGTAAGGGGCAGGTAGATAACTATTCCAGATTGAATTTGCTTGTTTTATTTTGTCTTGTGAGTTTTTTGTTTGTTTTGTTTTGTTTTGTTTTTTGTTTATTGAGACAAGGTCCTGGTATATAGCCCAGGCTGACCTGGAACTTGCTATGTAAACCAGGCTGGCCTTAAACTTGGGTTGATCCTCCTGCCACAACCTTCCACGTGCAGGGATTACAGGCATGCACCACCATGCCCTGCTCAGGTTGAATTTGCTTGTGCTATCCCCATTTACAGGCTGGGATTTAGCTCAGTTGGTAGAGTACTGCTCTGCAGTCTCTGAGGTCCCGAGTTCGATTCCTAGCACCGCAGAAATGGGAAAAGGACATGGCAATCCATTTCCAAGGCAATCCCAAAACAATCAGCCATTGAAAACTCTGAGTCAGATATGACTCGACTGGCACCTAACATCTGCACTTACAGAAATAGCCTTTTTCACTTAGTCTAGCTCACTTGTCTGAAAGTCATACTTTTCTTCTATTGCACTTTTGAAATTTATGCTTGTATGTTTTTGAAGGTGGTAATGTCAATAAGTGATAGGTTCTTTATTTCATAGTTTAGTTTTGTTGATTTTTAAAAATAATTTCATTGAATTCACCCATTTAAAGTGGGCAATTCAGTGGTTTTTAAAGTATATTTACAGAGTTATGCAACCAGCACCACAATCTTTAGAACGTTTCCCTTACCCTAAAGAGAAAGTCCATAACCCATTGGCAATCACTCCACATTCCAGCCTTAGGTAACCTCACTAGTTTTTCTACACAAATTTGTCTATTCTGGATGTTTTGTATCACTGAAATCATACCGTATGTCATCTTTTGTGACTAGATTATTTCACATAGGCATATTTTCAAGATTCATACATGTGGCCAGGCATAGTCCACCTATAATCTCAGCACTCCAGAGTCTGAGGCAGGAGAATTGCAAATTTGTGGCCAGACTGGACTACATAGTGAGACTGTCTCTCAAAAAGAGGAAGGAGGAGGAGGAGGAGGAGGAGGAGGAGGAGGAGGAGGAGGTGATTCATGCACATTGTAGCATGTATTCCTACATTGATCTTTTCACTTCTTAATAGTATTCCCTCCTGTGTATGGATATGCTACATTTTACTTATCCATTCATCAGTTCATGGTCATGTAAGTTGTTTCCATTTTAGGGCTATCATGGATAATGCTGTACAGTTCTGTTAAAAGTAGTCTTGCTGTGGGAAGTGAGTGGTTTATTCCTATAAACCCAGCACTCAGGGAAGCTGAGGCCAGAGGATGGCAAGTTTGAGGCCAACAAGACTTATCTCAGAAAACAAAATGGAGGAAAACAGAACAGCAGCAGCAACAACAACAACCCCCAGCCCCCAAGGTAGTCTTATTGATTTTTTTATTTTTTTTAATTAAAGGATAATTTCCATATAATACAAAGCTCAAATAAGACCATAGCCTAGTCAAGTGCTGTGGTACATGTCTGTAATCCTAGCAGCTCTGGAGGCTAAGGCAGAAGGATCACAAGTTTGAGGCCAGATGCATCCTTTGTAACTTAGTGGGACCCTGTTTCCAAGTAAAAAGGGGGAGAGCTGAGGGTGTAGTTCAGTGGTAGAGATGCCCAAGTCCCTGGTTCAAATCCTTAGTGCTACAAAATACATATCAGTCTATTTTTACCTAGTTATAACACTATTGTAGCTACCACTCAGACCAGCATATACATAATATATGATACTTTTTTTTCCAGTACTGGAAATTTGAACCCAGGGCTTTGTATACACTAGGCAAGTGCTCTTAATTTGTTAAAATTTTGCGATAGGATCTCACTGCATTTCATAAACTGCCTCTAGCCTCAAACCTGCAATCTTCCTGTCTCAGCCTTCTGAGTCACTGGAATTGTAGGTATGCACTGCCATGATTGGCTGTGTATAATATTTTCCTTGGCCTAGGAAGTTCCCTTGATACTTTTTGAGGGGGGTGGAAGGCGGTACTGAGGGACCGAACCCAGGACCTCGAGCACACTTTGCAAGTGCTCTACCACTGAACTGCACCCCCAACTCCTTTTTTATGTTCTATCTTGAGACATGGTCTTAATGAGTTACAAAACCTTCCCTGGCCTCCACCTTGGAATCCTCCTGCCTCCACCTCCCGAGTTGCTGGGATTACAGATGTGTGCCATCTTGCCTGGCTATACTCTTTCCATTTAATACCTTTCCTCCTCCAGGTTACCATTATTCTGTTACTAAATTAGATTTACCAGTTTTTAATCTCATAACTGTCTGCAGCCATAGCACCCTGCCATCTGATCCTGCCTGATCTTGGAAGCAAACCAGGGTCAGCCTGGTTAGTCCTTGGATGGGAGACCACCTAGGAATACCAGGTGCTGCAGGCTAGGGATGCAACCTGGCAATCTACTCCTGAAACAATCCGCCATTGAAAACCCTACCTATAGCAGAGAAGCACTGACAATAGTGCAGGGCATGACCTGAGTCAACAGCATCTAACAACTGCCACCTCATAAAAAACAGTTACATGGTATATACTCAAGGAGTCTGGCTTGTTTTTCAGCTACTTTGTTTTTTCTGTTTGTTTTTTTCTTTTTCTTCTTTTTGTTTCAAACCCAGGGCCTTATGCCTGCTAGGCAAGCCCTCTACCACTGAGTTACAGCCTCAGACCTCAACATGTATTCCTGCTTGATTGTGTAGGTTGGGCTTTATCATTTAAAATGATTGTGTAGTATTTCACTGTATGAATGTACCACATTTTATCCATTCATTTGTTAGTAGACCAGTATTTTGGATATCAGTGCTTCTCATAAAGGTGAAATTGCTGAGTTGTAAGTCAGGTATATATTAGTAACTACCAGTTTTCCATTCTTTTTTTTTTTTTTTTTTTTTTTTTTTTTTTTTTTTTTTTTTTTTTTTTTTTTTTTTAACTCTTAATGGCAATTTATGAGAATTCCTCCGCATCATTACCAACACTTTGGCTTATTGCATATACTGTTTGGGGGCAGGATTGACTGTTGTATATTATACTTGTACTAATTGTTTTGATATTTGCCTGCACATATTCTTTACTCATTTTTCTCTTTTGGAGTAAGAAGCTTTTCCTCAGATGTTGCAGATATTTTCTATTTTTCTTTTTAATGTTGTTTATGCAGATGGGGGAACTAGTACAATTTTTGCCCTTTTTTCCCCTCCAATACTGGGAATTCAACCCAAAGCCAAGTGCTTTACCACTGAACTACAACCCCAGTCCAAAAGTTTCAATTTGTACCCACTTGATCCTAAAATTATTTTGTGGCTTTTTGCCTTTTTTTTTTTTTTTTTTTTTTTGTGGTACTGGGGGTTGAACCCAGTGCCTCGTGCCTGCATGCTCTGCAAGTGCTGGACCACTGAGTTGCACCTCAGCCCATTTTTTTTTACTTTTTGAGACAGGGTCTCGCTAAGTTACACAGACTGCCTCTGGTCTCGAACTTGCGATCCTCCCGCCTCCGCCTCCCTAGCCGCTGGGGGCTTTTTGCCTTTCAAGTTACACTTAGGTTTCTCTTGTCAAGATGATAAAAATATTTACCTTGGTTTCCTGTAAGTACCTTTTTGGTTATATTTTATTTTATATGTATGCCTTGTACATGCTAGGCAAGTGTTCTGCCACTGAGCCCCAACCCCCAGTTGTGTGTGTGTGGTTTTATTTGTTTTCTGTGGTACTGAGAATTGAACCCAGGGCCTTATGCTTACATGCTTTGCAAGGGCTGTACCACTAAGCTGCACCCTCAGCCTGTGGTGTTGTGAGGTTTTTTTTTTTTTTTTTTTTTTTTTTTTTTGGTTGTTGTTGTTTGAGACAGGGTTTTGCTAAATTACTCAGATTGTCTCTGGTCTCAAATTTGTGATCCTCCTGCCTATGCCTCCCAAGTTGCTGGGATTACAGGTGTGCACCACTGCGCCTGGCTTATTTTATTTTATTTTTTGGGGCTGAAGTCTCTGGCTATGTTGTTTAGGCTGGCCTGGACCTCCTGGTGTTAAGCCATCCTCCTGCCTCAGACATTCAAGTAGCTGAGACTCCATGTTACTTATTCCCAAGGTGGAAGCCATGGTGCCAAGCTTATTTTTGGTGCTTAAATCTTAAGAAGTTAGAAGTTGCTAGGTGCGGTAGTGCATGCCTGTAATTCCAGTGCCTTAGGAGGCTGAGGCAGGAGGATTGTGAGTTTGTGGCCAGAGGCAGCCTGCATAACTTAGCGAGACCCTGACTCAAGATGAAAAATGGGCTGGGGATGCAGGCCAATGGTGGAGTGCCCTGAGTTCATTCTCTCATTATAGCAAAAAAAAAAAAAAAAAAGAAAAGAAAAAAGGAAAAAAAAAGAAAAAAAGCACCAGCAGCAGTAGTTGTTAGAAGTTGGTCCAGGCTCGGTGGTACATTCCTGTAATCTGAGCACTGGGGAGGTAGAGGCAGGAGGATCACTGAAAGTTTGAGGCTAGCCTAGGCTACCTAGCCAGACCCTGTTTAAAAAAAAAAAAAAAAAAAAAGTTTGATAGTGTCCTTTGTTCATGTAACATTTATGGAGTGCCTCTTATATAGTGAATGGCATATACTTATTTTCAGCTCACATAATAGTATATGTATGTGTCCAGCCAACAAAAACAGTGGTGATGGTGATGATTTTTGTTGTCTTAACACATCTTCTAAACATAAGCCAACAATAACAACTTTGTTTGGGCTTCTGATCATAGAAAACAATCTTTTTCAAGTCAGATGGGAAAACTTCAGTGTTAGGACCTCAAAAGAGGTTGTGTATATATACAAAAACAGATGTTGTGTTTTATGGGTGATTTAAGGAACTGTAATGTAACTTGACTATATTAAGTTTACATCTTACTGATGTTAGAACCCCCCACATGTCTGTCAGCTTGTCGTGCTGTGGGGCTTGTGTGTTAACTGTGATGCTGAAAGCTATGCCACCAGTATTTCAGATACCAGCAGGGCCACTCATGGTGGACAGGTTTCAGCTGAGCTTCTAGACTAAGACAGAATAGGGAGAAGACCCAGCAGCCCAATGCCAAAACAATTAGCCATTGAAAGCCTTATGAAGAGCAGAGAAGCACAGTTAGATATAGTGCTGGAAAATGAGCCCCCCAGGCTGGAAGGCATTCAAGAAATGACTAAGGAAGAGTTGCCACCTCAATGTAGAGTTGACCTTAATGATGGGAATGGAGTAAAGCCCCAGGATCGGACTTTTACTGATGTGGCACGACTCAGAATGAGAAGAAACAGTGTCTGCAACAGTGGACTCAAACATAAAAAAGATGGCATGCGTGGCACGGTATTAGGTAGTGTTTCATTCTGTTACATAGTTGCTATGGGGTGGACCTGATTCCATGGCGCCTAACAACATTGGAACATAGTCTGTGAGAAAGATGAGATGCTGCAAAATATGGATGTATGTGTGTATGTGTATATGTACATATATATAGATATTTATTTATTTATTTATATACCTATTTTTATATATGGGATATAACGTTTTTATGTCTTGAGGGGGAAGTGTTACGGATCAAACCCAGGGCCTCATGTATGCTAGGCAAATGCTCTGCTGCTGAGCTACTTCTCCAGCCTGTTATGTCATGATAATTTGCTAAAATATTTTCTGTATGTTTTATGTACTCCGTAAAGCCCATCTCATTATGCAGATTTTTAAATTCTCACTTTGTAATTTGAGACATGGGTTTAACAATCTAAAAAGTAGTATCACTTAAGTGTTCTGAAGAAAAACATGAAAGTTATGAGATTATTAAAGAGCCTTATTTTAGCTTGAATGTTAGGTAGGAAAGGCTTCTCTGATGAAATAATCTTGAAGCCAAAAAACAAAGAATAGGAAGCTATGAACTAATTAACTGTGATGGAACATGGGAGAGAAGAATCTTTCAGGTAGAAGGTCACAGACTATGAGATGGGATGTTGTGTTTTCTTTTTGAAAGAACCTGAAGAAGGCAGGTAAAGTGTGTAGTGGAAGGAGAGGAAATTTCTTTTTCTTTTTTTTTTTTTTTTTTTTTTTTTTTTTTGCAGTACTGGGGGTTGAACCCAGGGCCTCACTCTTGCATGCTCTGCAAGTGCTGGACCACTGAGCTGCACCCCTGGCCCATTGTTTTTACTTTTTGAGACAGGGTTTCACTAAGTTATGCAGACTGCCCCTGGTCTCAAACTTGTGATCCTCCTGCCTTTGCCTCCCGAGCCGCTGGGATTACAGGCATCCACCACTGCAGGAGAGGAAATTTCTTTTCTTTTCTTTTTTCTTTTTCTTTTCTTTTCTTTCTTTTTTTTTTTTTTTT